>JAHPZR010038815.1:0-16217 GCA_019787425.1 Platygyra sinensis | reverse complement strand
TGAGGTCCGAAGTTCTTTACGCAAACTGACCATATTATATTGCTATTCAATTTGGCAAACATGTTGAGCCTTCAAGTAGGTCAAGCAACAGGGCTGCTACTTGTGGTCCTCGGTGACCCAGCATTTTTGTTAACAGCGAAGCGCACGAAGTCTAAAATAGAATGCAAATCACTGAATTCCCCGCGAGACTCAGTCAACATAAGCGTGTTCTGTGGTAAATTCAGGGAATGTAGGTGAAGTTTTCGTTTCACAAGTGTTTTAGGAAAACCGGTTTTTGCTCTAAAAGAAATTTTCAAAATTATCCACCATTGTTTTTCTTCCAAATTAAAAAATATAATCCCGTGACTCGCTTAACTAGGTAAAAATAGGTCCTTCTCTGCTGTAACATAAATCAATGGGTAAACACATGGTTGTAAATATATTGTAACTAGAGACTGTAAGTAAGGACTGTAACATATCCAGTAAGGAGGCAATGTAATGATGGAAAGTTGTTTAAAGGGAAGGAAGGAAGGTGAAGTGTGATCATCGCAGTAAATTTTCCAATTTAAGCAATTGGAAAGAAGTAGCCTGAAAAAAATCAGGGCTTCAACGGGATTCGAACCCGCGACCTCCGCCATACCGGTGCGATGCTCTACCAACAGAACTATGACATTGGGAGCGAGGTCAATCCACTGAGTCCATATCTTCCCGTACAGTGAAATGATGTGAAGTATATATATGATACAATTCATATTTGTACTGCGGTTGTAGTTGAAAGTGAAGTGTGATCATCGCAGTAAATTTTCCAATTTAAGCAATTGGAAAGAAGAAGCCTGAAAAAAATCAGGGCTTCAACGGGATTCGAACCCGCGACCTCCGCCATACCGGTGCGATGCTCCACCAACAGAACTATGAAACCACACATTGGGAGCGAGGTCAATCCACTGAGTCCATATCTTCCCGTACAGTGAATTGATGTGAAGTATACTTCTAAATTAAATTTTAACTGTGTAAAATGTAAAAATTAGAAAAGCAAAAACATTTAGTCCCACACGTTATTTAATACCTGTGAAACAACATGTGAAACTGACCAAAGGTTTGCACAAGTTTTTCACACCGCCTAAAACTCACAGCTTGTGTCTTATCTTTTTGATGCATTTTTCCCAAGGTAAGGTATTTTCACATGTGCATCACATGTCCCTTCTTATGCTAACACTCTAGTAATAAAACATAAGAGCGTACTCTGTGAGATTCCTTCTGTGAGATTTTTCTGGGAGTGGCCGACTGGCCCCATTTTCTCCTTGCACGCAAAATGTTTCATGTGATTTTGTACGTAGCAGGTGCTTTAGTTGTGCTATCATTAGTCGTGGTATGTGTTTTTGCGGTATACTTGGCTCATAAAAGACGTAAATTTGCCCACATTCCAAGTCCACCAATGTCAAGGTAATGTTTTACATTGTTCACTCGATTTGCTCTCAAACCTGTTGTGCACACATAGGGTCACCAATCGTGTATTACTTTGGGTTCTTATTATGCAAAACCCATAATCGTAATATTTAATGGTTTCATTTTAAGTGTGGCAATCCGAGTAGACTACGAAGATAAAATTGAGTATACAAGTACGATAGTCGACAGCAAACTCAAACAAAACAGAAAATCGATTAAGGTTACAATATACCTTCAGGTCGGAATTTTCTACAAATCCGGATTTTTGGGTCGGAATAGTGGTCGAAGAATAATCTCTAATTTTCAAAAAATACTTTTTGAAAAAAGACTTAATATTGGCGGAGAACTGACGGTTTTACGTTTTCGCCGGAAGTAAACGTTAACCTCTTTATTGACAGATTTTTTGCTTTATGTAAGATTACTCTCGGTTTGTTAGTTCTATTTTATGTCATCTAGCTTTCTGACAAAGGTAATGTATTTAATATAGTTTTCCTATGAAGATGCTGGATCACCATATTGGGTTCTTATTAATTTTCTTATTTCATATCAAGCGTGGATATCAGCGTGATCAACCGTACCATCAATAAAGCTCCACAATTAGAGAAGTACGTTTCCGGCATTTCTGAGAAATGATAAGATGTCACTTCCTGTATTACATACCCCGTTATAATTGCCTCAGACCAATCGGGTTGTACGTTTTGTTAGCTGAGGCTTTCCAGTAAAATAACGGCTGCTGAACTTTGCCACGTTTTCTTAAACGAGAACAAAAATACCACGAAGAAAACAAAACAATTTGTCAGTGCTACCGACTGTAAGCGGATAGGTTTTTAACCGACCTGTAAGACGATCGCATGTTTACAGTTTGAACACGTACAGTCATTTGAGTTAGACCCAATTTCGATTAGTTCGTCGAACGTAACGTGAAGGAAAACCGCGGGAAAAATGGCCGCGCGAAATCCTTGGCGGGGGGGGGGGGGGGGGGGCAAGATGATCGACACACTCAAGACAAAATAGAGCGTCAAAACACTTTCGAAATTAAATATGAAAATGATTGCATAGGAATTTAAAAGGAAAATTTCTAGGAAACGGAAAAATAGTTTAGCTGTCCTGTTTACGTTGTGGTGATCAGGGGTCTTGAGCATGCTAGACAAAAAAAAACACATGACATGCACATTATATTAAATTAGAACAATCTAGTCAAGTAGGGTTGTTTTTGAATTGTAAAGTAAAAACTTGGAGTCTATTAATCGTTTAAATTTAAGAACCAGTTTTCTATGGAGTTACTGTCATTCTTGAATGTTAAATATTTATGTCACAATTTTAGGTTTGATATGTACATATTTATAACTTAAGGTCCGGTAATACGGGCAACATTTTTCTTTAACTTGTCTCGCAACATTGTTGCATTGCAAGTTGAAACACGTTGAACATATTACCATGTTTGTGACCAACTTGTCTCGCAACGAAATACAGTGTTGCAAGCTGAGGAAACATGTTGCACAAAGTAGACTCGAGTTCTACTTTCAGCAACAAATCCTAGTTTTGCTGCTCGTATTACCACTGAAGCTTCAACTTGTCTCGCAACAAATTTAAATTCAACGCTTGCAAGTGGAAGCAAGTGAATTCTCCGGAGCCCCGGAGAAAAATGAATGATGCCCCCCCCCCCCCCCCCCCGTGTTCCACTGGTGCGTACCCCTTTCTAAAAAGAATAAATTGTTATAGCCAGGTGTAATAAAGAATGGTGAAAAGGTATGATAATATTGTTCTCACCCGAGAAATAAACACGTTAATTCAGAGCAGGTAGCGCTACTCTTAGAAAGGCCTGTTTTAAATATAAAGGTTGCTGAAAATCTTTCTGTTTTAAAACTTGATGTCACAAAATGCGAGATCACTGCAGCAAGCTTAGAAAATCTTCGGCTACAATAGCTATTGCTTTCTTTGATCCACAGCGAAAAAAACGTTTTCACTTTCGGTGTTTTGCTTCAATGATCCCAGAAAGGTCCGATCGGTCGAGCGAGTCAAGGGTGCTTCTCTTTAAGAAATTCCAAGATTGGATTCTTAAATCCGAAAGAATCCGAAAACGGACTTTGCGTTTCATTACTAAACAGATCAATCCAAGATCTTTCGAATCATGGCGCGTCAAAGGAACCGAAGAATCCACTCTGGGTGGATGGAATTCCCTACGTAGATTTTCGTTCCGACCAAGATAGCACTAAAAGGACCATACCAGAATTAAGTAACAGCTCCTGAAAGTTTTAGTCCCTTAGAGTGAATCGTCTTTCCAAAATTTATGAGGGGTGGCATCCACCACCCCTCCCCCACCCCCCGCTTCCTTTCTCTCCCCCCTTGTACGTCCGAGGGCTAAAACTACATGACAGAGATTTTAAATTTTTTTTTTTTTGTATCAATTAGTTTTTTTCTGGGCCATGTGAATGACATGATTTCATATCGTGAGAGTGGACGGAACACACAGTACATATTTCTTCAATGGTAAGTTGGATCTGAGCCTTACATGTAGTTACTATTTAGTTATTAAAAAAACTGAATTAGTGTTAAACAGTTCCGGGTATCGTTCCCGGCACTGGGTTGGCTTAAACTCAAATATCAAAGGATTGAATCAGCTGCTGTTTTGCGATGTACATATCTTTACATGGGATGGCCACTGAGTATTTGAAATCTAGATTCGTGTTTCGATACGACATAACATAATACCGATCAAGGAATACTGAAAATAAGTTGGCTCTTTCGCAGCCTCGCGCCAATTATTTGAAGAAAAGATTCTCTTACATCCAGGTTGTGGAACAGACTAATCAGAGACCTTCGTACAACAACATCTTTACATGATTTTAAACTTGACATAAGTCACCACAGTTTTGAAGGAGCATCGGCATCCTTGTAAAGCACCTTTTAGTATGTAGTTTAGGTTAGTTAGTTTAGTTAGGTATAATTGGTTGATCATTTTCATTTTATAATCTTTGCTGAACGATTTACAGCGTATAAATAAAGTTGTTGCACATGAGACACTTCAATTGTTTGTCATGTAATGGTCATCAACAAGAAGCTCAGAGAGCTTTAAACTGAGACGCGGGTTTAAACTGGTTGAAGGTTTCTCTTGTTAAAAAGGTGCCCATGTAGAGCAGTTAAGGAAGACATTAAGGAAAACTAATTTGCATGTTACAAGTTAGTGCAAGGTGCGTTGAATCACTCAGGGTGCTTGGGAACATTCCAAACGAAGCAAGATGGAGTGTATGTGAGTGAACTAGCCTTTTGTGTTAGTAATTGTGATAGGCATGAAAAGATGTTACAACTTTTTTTTACTCTGGGAATCGCTAATAGATGGCAGGTATGTGGACGTTGATAACTGGTCAAGGCATTTTAGCGAATAAAGAAATAAAGTTCTTGCTTTTCTATACTTCGAGCCCTGGGAGGTACTTGTTGACTATATTGTAAATTTAGCAGATGTAATGTAATGTACTTTTTGGTTCTTTTTTCGTCACAGGCATATGGATTATGGCAAGGTTGTGCTTGTTTGGTTAGCGCATAAGCCGTTTGTTATAGTATCTAATCCAGAGATTATTAAGGTATGAAGAAGTCCTATCTTTAATTTACACCACCTCTACCACTTGGACTAATTTCTCATGCGTGGCTCACGACGTACTGAGACATTAAGAAATCCAAACTTGTACACAACGTAACATTACCAACGTTAACCATGAGATATATATGTATGAGCGTACTGCCACCCGAGAATTAAATGTTAAATGTTCGCGGGTCTTTTTCTTTAATTTTAGGTTTCAAATTGACAACTCAATAATAGTTAATCGATTATTGATTTAACCATAGTTAGTAGAAGAGTCTCCCTTACTAAGATCTAACATTTTACACTACTTGACTGTGTTGCTTTTATTCAGTGTACATTTTTACTTTGGTCAAGAATATAAATTATGCTCGTTGTTACTTTGTTACATTCATTTTGACAGCTTGCAATTTTCAGGAAATGACCCATGCATGGGTTTAACTTTGTTGTTAAATGTATTTTATCTCTAAGAAGATGCTTAATCCAAAGGCAAGGATTTAAAAAAGAGTGTTACGGTTTGGTACACATGCAAGCTTCAGCGTGAGCGTAATTTTGCACCTTTTTCGCTCTCTTCTTAAACTATTAGTTAAGCAGTAGGACACATGCAAGATTAATGGATTTTTACACTTTTTAAAGGGAAGTTTCTCAGTAGAGTCGTCTGCATGCTTCTTGTTGTTTGTTAAAATGGAGTGGAATTGGAAATAGGCCACGTTCGATAAATCAAATTTCTAACATGCTTTCAGGGCAAAAATTCAAATTTGTTGGGTCTCCGTTGTCTCTCAATTCCAAAAGAGACTTGGATGCAAAGAAAACAGCACAAAATATAGAAGTAACAATATATTAAGGGGCATAATTTATATTCCAAGTTTCTTTCCAAAAACAGTGTACAAAATAAAGTAACAAAGTTAAGTAATTTAAATAGAAGTTTGTAACCCATAGGGTTAAAAAAGTTTTGGTTGTCACGTGATTGTCCCTACGTAGGCATGCACGTACGTGCGTACGCCCTATTTATGTAAATCATTGTGAAATTTCATTCTGCAACAACCTAGTTCCCAATACTTTTCCCTTAGAAATTAGGAGGGGCGGGCTTACAGCGTACATATTTGATATTGAGCATCCATGTTATGTTCAATTGACACCTATCCAAAAGGTATCCGCTGACCAGTATCACTTGGCCATATTGCAGGCTCATGGTTAGAATAGCGAACTATAATGCAAGACTGATCTTTTACAGATCCTGCGTTTACAGGCAGCATTTTTGTTTGCGGTCCTTTGCATCATCATGTTTAACTGTCATGGTTAGAGCTCATCCAGGCTACATCTCTTTTTGAAGTTGACTGCTGCCCATGTGTAGGTTTTCGATTGCATCGCAGGCTAAAGCCAGGTTGACTTACTGTAATCAGAAGCTCTGTTTTTAGGCTTGGCTAAATCTGTATATCATATTGAAAGTCAGCCATTGGTATAGCTTGTACATGCGCCTACCCGTGAACTCATCTTCCCTTTAACTTATAGGAAATGTTAATTCAATGGCCTTATTAAGATTTATTGATTACAGTTCTGACTATTTTTTTGTTGTTTCCTTTCATTTCAAAGGACATTCTCATACTAAACGATCTTCCAAAACATCCTTTAATGTATGTAGATGCTGCCTACATCTACGGACAAAGGTAAAAAACGGGTTTTATTTGTCTTCATTGCTATTCTAATATCTTGCACTAATGGCAATTCTTTAAAACAGGAATTTTTAACAGCAATTTGGGGTAGGTAAACTCTTTATATATTCCTGAAGACTACATGGCGGCAAGCTAAACCGTAAATAAGTTAGATTACACTTTGAGGCGACATAGTGACGGTTCTTTCGCTTTGAAACAGCGTGCTTAAAAGAGGTAAACTTGCGTCTCTCATAAAGTAACAAAACGTTTTCTGTAACTGAATTTCTGTCACCGAAAAAGTTCTCAGGCGTTTGGAAGGGTAACGTGGCAAGGAATTAAACTTCCTTAACTCTGCAGATTTCATGGTGTCTTATAAACAATTATTGGATGAGGTTTTTTGTGATATCCAGAATAATCAAGGTCGAGGTAGGGGTTATCAGCCGAAGCCGAAGGCAATTATACATTGAACGCAAAAACTTAGAAGTCATGTTCCGCTTCTTCACTGACGGCAAGCAACACGAGTCACGCGAAGTTGACATGATTACCCTTGGAAATCATGCACTGCGATCACACATGACATGATTACCCTTGACCTTGACATGATTACCCGTGGCCTTGATTGCAAATATAGGGAAATTTGCTTCAACAGAGCTTCTATAATAACTCAGAGCCGAAAAATATAACAAATCCTTGTTTGCCTAGGGTTGCTTCAAGACGTCTTCTTTGCAGTTCGTCGTGATAATGTTAATATAGGTAGGATCTACGGAGGGAAGAAGAGAGAAAGCGAAAAAAACAACCCACGTTGGTAGGATCAGGAAAATAGTACACTGCATTCGAATAGTGTTTGGTTTGCCTTATAACTATAAACCAAATTTATCACTGAAGATGATTTAAGAGCCATTCGAGCCAAGCTGTTCGGTTACGGCGATGTCTGTTAATTGCGTGACAGTTTCACGATACAAAAATCGGGAGTCACGTTGCAGAACCAGACACATTCAAATATAGGACATTGTTTCGACGAATAGTAAACAAGACGACTTGAAGCAATCCGTGCTATAACAAGAAATTGTTTTACTTTTCGGTCTGAGTTTTCGAGACACCCAACGAGCGGGCGAGAAATAATCATGAACGAGCGTGTGAACGAGTGTCTTCGGAGTATCTTCAACGCAACGAGAACTGGTAATAGATTTAATAAAACAATGAAAACTGGCAATGGATTTAATAAAATAACGAAAACTGGCAATGGATTTAATAAAGTAATTATGTATATTCTCCCCTCCAAACAGAAAAGGGAAATACTGTTTGAAGCAACTAGAACCGATGCGTTTGGTTTGCAGCATGTGTGTGAGATTTGCAACATAACCGTGACCCAAGTGGTTTAATAAATCATCAGGTTAAATATTTTGCCAAAGCGAAGAGCGCTTTCACCATTTTCATACATTGAAGGCATGACAGATTTATAGTTTACCAATTTAAGACTGTTTCCTTGTTTTCGAATCGAGATTCTAAGGTCACCTTTGTCGTCCTCGTCACCGGCTTCCTCCGTCACGTTTCCCTCTTCCTCGACCCGACTCGATAGCGCTGACTGAACGATCGAATTTAAAAAGCCTTTCCCTTCTACCGCTAACTGCAGCGACTCAACATCACACGAAGACGATGTGTTACTGGATAATTCATCATCTGAGGACGTTTTTTTCAACTGAATAAAACCGCCAAAAAGACGGCTCAATGAGTGCTCACTTTGTAGGAAATACAGTGACTCGAAGTGAAGCAATAGAAATTTACACACCTTGTGACGTCACCAGTTCCAGGTCTCGGAAAACGGCAACTGAATTTTTTGCTAACTTTGTAGGGACAGAAAAATTATTTTGCGAAAATTATGAATCAGTGCAACATAGACCTCAATTTTCTGGAATAAAAAAAGGGGGCTAAAATTTCATTTCATAGGCACTTTAAGAGTTCATTGAGTTGCTCCTACCTCCAAAGGCTTTTAATTCATAAAACAATAACTCCTACATACCTTGCGTTCCTGTATCTAACATTTTAGAATTTAAGACATAAGTTAGCATTTTTAGCAATTAGTGCAATTTGATGTTTGTCAAGGGCCTTAAACGTAGCCTGCGAACGCAAGCGTCGCAGTTCTAGGGAAACTAGAAACGATTAGAACCACGACATTGATAATCCAGTTTAAATTCAAGTGATGCTGTCTGGGTATTTTGACGTCTTCATTTCCCATCAAACTTTGTAAAATTAGCATGCAAGCCGGAAATTTGAAATTTTTAAATAGCTGAAACAAAGCAGGTTAAGAATTCTCAGCTTCAACTCAAACCTTTGGAGCAATTAAACATGAACACCGGTTTAAACTTATTTAACTTAATGTCAAAGTCCTTTAAAAGTAGCTTAAGCCTTATTGATTTAAAAGGTGACTGTTCATCTCTCACATTACAACAAGTACAACTAACAGTGATAGAATTGAAGATATGAATTCAAGTTTACTCTCTGTGGCTATGTTTAAATAGTTCAAATAGGGGGCGGGTACAAGAGGCAGGAGGGTTAAGAGTAGGAAGAAGCAGTTACTTCCTTCCTGTACCTACTTCCCTCTCCACACACACATACACACCCTCTTGGTGACATTATAACGTTTATGATGTTTTGTTGTAGATTTCTTGGTGATGGAATTTCACTCACCACGGACGCTGAGTCCTGGCAGAAAAGACGTACAGCATTCGAACCAGCTTTCCACCGCAAGTAAGCATTCAATTGCAATTGGCATGGGTGACCTGAGAGATTTCGCAAATTTTGTCCTCTGAAATATAGCTTTTAAACATTAAACCATCAGCAATCTTAGATAATGTCTCAGCTGTTAATCTGACCCATGTTTTAAGCTGCAATCTCTGACTCGCGGAATTGAATATTCATAGAATTTGAAATGGAAAATTACTAACTTTCTAGCAAAGCAGGCAAATATCGATATGTGGTCATAGTGTTACTATGATGAAACTCTCATCCGTCATATGCACGCCATTTTACAAAAATCAAGAAGCTTTATGTACGAGAAGAAAATGTTCTTTACTATCGTTAAATATCTCATTTCCATCCAGGAATAGTCACGGTTTAAACGAAGTTATGGCATCATAAACTCAACCAAATTGTTGACATTATATAATGAAAAAAATCTCAACCAATTTTCACAGGTAACAAATTGAAGTTAGTTTTCATGCGTCTCTCCTCTTATTGATGATATATTGCGTCATAACATTGCGGTTCATGGTTCCGCAGTAAACTTCGACACTGATGTTATGACGTAATTTATCATCAATAAGAGAACAGACGTATAAAAACTTACGTCAATTTGTTAATTGTACAAATTGGTTGAGATTTTTTTTCATCATGTTTCACCGTGTCTTATTCGGTAAAAAGTTGACAGTTTGAAATTTTAACTGAAGTTGATTCCGCATAAATTAAAGTTTTATCCGTCTGTACTCTTAATGACGATAAAAATAAGCCAATCAGCGCTTGAGAAATTAGATAGTTATTGTGAAAAAAACACATGTTTGAATCTTTGGATGAAGTAAGACTCTACAACATGTGTTCCACAATATGAGCCTAACAATTATTTTACCATGGCAACATACTGAGTTTCAACTCTCTACGATGTTAAAAAGCTTTTCTTGCAATCTTTGGCGTTCAATTTTGATATTCGGCAATTAATGATACCTCATCTTCATGACAACTGACAAGCATATGAATGTGTGTCTTGGCCTGCTATAATTAATTGTCCCAAACTCACGATTCGAGGAATCGATCAAATACTGATGATTTATGTACGCGCATCGAGTGTGACGTGGCCACCTGAAGTGCGCGGTGTTGTGTTACGTTAAGAATTTTAAAGTTTTTAAATGATTTAAATGGAGTTTAAAATATCGAAGCGTAAAATCGCGCAGTGAAATAAAATATTGCTTTTCTTGAATAAAATAAGGAAAATATGCTCATCTTGCCTGGTTATTGTTGTCCATTTTGACTCTTTCATCGTTTTGGTGGCTTTGAGGTGCTTGTCACAGCTTCCTCTAGACGAAGTCAAGACTGGACAGAACTGTTTCGAAAGCCTCGCACCGCGAGGCCGTTTTCTCGCCGAAATTCAAGTCCGCTGCTTGATTTTCGTTCTAAATTAACGCAAAGAAGGATTGTCCATTTATCCTCTTTGTCGGTCCGCTACTGGAGCTTTCAACTTTTCACCGTACCTTGTGACCGTCCTTTCGACTAAGGCACAGTTGGAAATCAAGATTATCTACCTCCCCAGCATGACAACTGCAACTTACCAGACCGGTGCACAGTCAAAAATTTCCATTAAATTATACTAATCTCTCCCGAAGACCCCCACGGGAGAATTTTGACTCCTCATTGTGATGTAAAACCTTAAATGTTGATTAATAATCATTAATAATTGATCGACAGCTCGAATCGTGAGTTTGGGATGTCTGTGATATATAATGAGGGAGGGGAGTGGAAAAGGATGAGTTGCCATAGAAACAGAATTTTATTAGTGTGTTAGTTTGTTACCTGAAGAACTGTATTGGTCTACCTAGTTTCAGTGGACTCGACTGCAGCAAATTGACCGAAATAGCTCTATGTAATAATATAAACCTGATCGAGTTTATGATCTGACGTCATCAGTCACTTAACTTGCATATCTTACAAATTTTTAAAACTTATGTATGTCTTAAAATGATACAAATATTTGAAAACGGAAAACCCCATTTTTAATATTTAAGCTGAATAAAAGGGACCTGGTAATGAAAACAGGATGTGTTTTGCCATGTTTTGTTTCCTTTGGTAATGGTATTTTAATCCTCTGAATAACCTTGCTTACTTCTCCAGGAGGGTGTTACAAATTTGATATGGTAACAAATTATTTTCTGCAGTAATGTGTAAGCTTGAAATTTAAAGCTGCTATTTTCAATTATTCCCTCTTCTGGAGTTTTAGAGGTCATGCAATCATAAACATTCCTAATTGTTTGAAATCAGGTGCCTTAAAGAATATATGAGTTCTTTCAATTCCACGGCCAGTAATTTACTTGAACATCTTGGCACAATGGCTGATGGAAAAACAAAAGTTTGTATGTACGATCAGTTATACCAAGCAGCATTAGATGTCATTTGTAAGGTAAGGGGTCAATAGCTAAAAATCAAAGACTATTAATTCTGCAGATGCTGCTAATAATCCAAATACGAAGTAGAATGTTTTTAATTACAGAGGAGCATCGCCTTACCGGTCCCCTCGTTAATACTGTCAGTCTTTTTTGTTTCAGCGAAATGCCCGTACATTTTTTTTATAAGAAAACCCTGATAATCCGGTCATCTCGTTATTTCGCCCAGTTAATGCACAGGCAGCCCAAGCTCTCTTAATGAACCACACAAGGAACACAATAGGGCGTCGAATTATAAGGGTTTGTATGGGATTTTCTACAAGATATCCATGAAGGTCGCTAAAAGTGAAAATGTTCAATAAAAATGGCTTACCGTATTCCATACGTGTGTTGTTTTCTCCTGGTGTTGTTATTTTGCCGATTTAACGTAATTTAAGCGATTTTTTGGAATCTTGGTTTTCTCTTCATAAAGAAGAGACAAGGTGAGACACTCCAAGTCCGGACAGCCTGCCGAACGAAGTCAAAAATCCCGGGCTAAAATGTACCCACGGCCACAAATCCACCGCAGAATTCAAGGGCAAAGGTTGATCTTTCATTTCAATTCTCTAGCCACACAATCGCAGCCCTGAGATCGACGCCAGGCCGCTCTTCGTGTCCCAAGTGAAACGAAAAAACGTTGGTAGACCGCCGTGTACAGTTCGAACCCTACACAACGACCGTTGAAATCGGCTTGGTAACCTCGTCATGTTGGCAAACCAAGACTCGCGGGGGTACTAGACCCCGGGTGTTAAAAGAAGTGTTGTTGACAAACTGAGGTCTAGTACCCCCGCGAGTCTTGGTTTGCCAACATGACGAGGTTACCAAGCCGATTTCAACGGTCGTTGTGTAGGGTTCGAACTGTACACGGCGGTCTACCAACGTTTTTTCGTTTCACTTGGGACACGAAGAGCGGCCTGGCGTCGATCTCAGGGCTGCGATTGTGTGGCTAGAGAATTGAAATGAAAGATCAACCTTTGCCCTTGAATTCTGCGGTGGATTTGTGGCCGTGGGTACATTTTAGCCCGGGATTTTTGACTTCGTTCGGCAGGCTGTCCGGACTTGGAGTGTCTCACCTTGTCTCTTCTTTATGAAGAGAAAACCAAGATTCCAAAAAATCGCTTAAATTACGTTAAATCGGCAAAATAACAACACCAGGAGAAAACAACACACGTATGGAATACGGTAAGCCATTTTTATTGAACATTTTCACTTTTAGCGACCTTCATGGATATCTTGTAGAAAATCCCATACAAACCCTTATAATTCGACGCCATATTGTGTTCCTTGTGTGGTTCATTAAGAGAGCTTGGGCTGCCTGTGGTTAATGGCCACATTCTGAAATCCCAACCGGTATGATTTTTTGTAATTTTACCCTGTTTACACAACCACTCGAAGCAGTTCATCTTTCCATTGTTAACACTCAGGTTTCATTTTTTTAAAAGAATATGTATTTGCATTTCGAATGCTTAGAAGACCAGAGAACAGCAGAGAAAATGAGAACACAGGCGGCCCAAGCGCGAGATGAGAGGAAATAATTAAATATTAATGAAACGTACGCGAACGTGACTCTTGCCTTCGAGCGGTGTTGTGTTACAAACATGCGATTTACAAGGGTTTGTATGGGAACTTTACGGGTTTGCTTTAATACCTGAAAAATGTAATAATGTTGTGTGAATAAAACTGACTTACGTTGCTTTCCTTTCATATTCTTTGTTTTTTCACGGTGTTTGAGGCCGTTTTGAAGCGTTTTCAGCGAGTTAGCACTGGTGGCGGTTTTTTCTAGTGGGAAACCGCCACCAGTGCTAACTCGCTGAAAACGCTTCAAAACGGCCTCAAACACCGTGAAACAACAAATAATATGAAAGGAAAGCAACGTAAGTCAGTTTTATTCACACAACATTATTACATTTTTCAGGTATTAAAGCAAACCCGTAAAGTTCCCATACAAACCCTTGTAAATCACATGTTTGTAACACAACACCGCTCGAAGGCAAGAGTCACGTTCGCGTACGTTTCATTTATATTTAATTATTTCCTCTCATCTCGCGCTTGGGCCGCCTGTGATGAGAACAGCTTTTCAGAAGTGCAAATGTGATTTCTGCCAAGACGTCAGTTGAAATAGACCAGTGATGATATTTGACCCTAGCCCGTTAATACGGGCACCCCGTTTTGCGATCAAATTTTCATTTCCCGTTGGTGACAGTTTTGCTCTTCTCGGGAGTTTACAGGTTGGCTTTGGAATGGACATGGACATTATCAGTGGAAAGAACACGGAATTTACTGAGGCCATTGCCCTAGCTCTTGTTGGAATACACGTGGCAATCTTTGAACAACCATTTCACAAGGTAATGACAAGCATAACAGTCACGCTCTTTCTAATGGCTGTTGGAAGAATGCTACCTGTACACGAATGGAAATGCAGCAATCTGATTGGTTAAGCTGTCATACACTGAACAGTTATTGGATGAGGTTTTTGTGATGTCCAGAGTAATCAAGGTCGAGGTAAGGGTTATCAGCCGAAGCTGAGGCTGATAACCCTAATAACTGTTGCAAACTGTTGTTTCCCTTAGGGTTCCAATAACCGGGGTTTAACTGTACCAATATTTCATTTAACCAAAGAACATAACGTAAATTATTATAAAAATAACGACACATTTGAAACTGAATTTACAAGACATGTTTCGGTCGCTTAACGACCATCTTCAGTTGAAAGTAGAAACAATTTAAAGTTACATTTGAATTTATAATATAATGTTAAACAAAAATGAATAACAAACGTGAAATGAAATTAGGAATCTGACAAAATAGCCAAAGGTAACAACAGAGTGTACAATAGTAACGTGCTGATCAGAACGGGAGAGTTAAATTACCGTGATATAATTGCTTGTTTAAAGAAGGTTGCTCCCAGGAAATGTGTAACGCTTCTTTTATCTTAACCTGAAATTTTGTGGTGGCATGATCTATACCTTTAAAACATTTAGCAGAGCAGGAATTACGGCATGCCACGGATTGTTGAAGGTGTTGAAAGATATGTGAGGTCCTGTCCCTGTTCAAGTGTTCGCGAATGCGTGTCGAGAGGTGTCGAGAGGGTCATTAGGCGGTATATTACAAAAACTCAGACCCTTTCGAACATACCTGCTAGTCCTCCCTCTAATTCTACACATATTTTCAAATTACCTTATGCATAGTTAATTGAGTGAAATGGTTCGGATACTTGACAAAGTTCTTTGTTGTATGTTTTTATTTGCTATTTTGAGAGTTGACCCTACACAAAACTTGACAAAATACAAAAAGAGGTTACGTGTGCTCATAGAGCTAACCAAGAGAAGCATTACGATTATGTAATTCACGCATAGTCAATGAGCCCAAAACAAAAGATGTGCAGGGTCAAGGGCCTTCCAACATAAATCTCAGCCTGTTTGTTTGCTTCTTTGATGTTTGCCGGCCTCCCTAACCAGTCCATCAATTAACTATGCCTTATGTTGGGCCCTTCTCTATTGTAACACAAAACAGATTACGTAAACTACTCAGTAAACGTTATTGTAACAATCTTGATGTTAAGCTAGCCTTTTCTTTCTTCAAGATCCGTAACATGTTTAGTGTGAAGGACCCTGTGCCTGTTGAACTTCGTTCGAATGTTGTTTACAAGTTTAGCTGGGCAAGCTGAAATTCCTGCTATGTCAGTGAAACTAGCCGACACCTCTCGACACGCATGCTCTGCTAAATGTTTTAAAGTTATAGATCATGCGACCACAAAATTTCAGGTTAAGATGAAAGAAGCGTTACACATTTCCTGGGAGCAACCTTCTTTAAACAAGCAATTATATCACGGTAATTTAACTCTCTCTTTCTGATCAGCACGTTACTATTGTACACTCTGTTGTTACCTATGGCTTTTTTGTCAGATTCCTAATTTCATTTCACGTTGTCATTCATCTTTGTTTAGCATTATATTATAAATTCAAATGTAACTTTAAATTGTTTCTACTTTCAACTGAAGATGGTCGTTGAGCGACTGAAACATGTCTTGTAACTTAGTTTCAAATGTGTCGTTATTTTTATAAAAATTGTTGTCAGTCTGCTTCTTTACAGAAGTTTAAAACACTACAAATCATGCCGATTTGAAGTAAAATCAACGCAACCTGGATCACAGATCTATGTTTCAATCGTGCGCTTCTTGTAGGCCATCATTATGTTGGAATAAAAAGGAAAAAACACCCTCTGTAATTAGTTAAATTGTGATTTCATGAGTCTTGTCTTGTCTTGTCAAACGTGATCAAAATGTATGCCGGGAAGGCTGTGTTACACCTCGTGCGCGGGTAAACATGGAGGGTGACACAACAGAAGTTTTTCAAGTCTAAAAGCAGTTCTCACTTT
>JAHPZR010038814.1:0-19647 GCA_019787425.1 Platygyra sinensis | reverse complement strand
GATTTGAAATAAAGCAAAACGAAAACCTTGTGTCACTATATATGTGCAGGCTGATAGCTTAGAAGCTGCACTACAAATTCATTCATCATAACACGTGATTGGCTCAAGATAGTTAGAAGGTGCCCATCCTTCTGCCTGGTCAGTTTTTACGAACCACCATCCTCGTTTACTTTTCCGAATGACTTGAACTTTGTCCCCCTCATACAGATCAACTGTATCGTCGGTTGAAGCCCGATAAGAAGCGATGGCTTGATAAGGCCATTTTAAACTATGTCTTCCTGAGGGATGTCGGCTGTAGGGATCATCTTTCTGAATTGTGTGTTTGAGTGGTTTGCTTCTATTTGCCCTCCTCCTTGGCCGCCGGGGATACGAGTGAACTCCCAAATCATCACAAAATGAACCTTCACATACACTGCGATTCTTCATCTTTTGAAACACTTCACTATCGGACGAGTTATCTTCATGAAATACATGTAAAGGTGCTCTATTAGGCTTGTATTGCGGCAGATTTCTAAGAACGTAGCCATCGTCAAATTGTGGATGGTAACGCCTGTATGAAGTCGGATATGAAAGCCGGTTGTGGTGATTCGCTCGGGTATCGGGCGCCGACAAAGACTTTCTTACGATCCTCCTAACAGCAGTTGTTCTGTCATCTTCAGGAAACCCAGAATCATAAGACACTTCACTTTTACGTTTTGTTGGTGGCATTCTGCGGCTTTCTGTGAGGAGAGAATGATGCTCCTTTGACAAGCAACGGTAGCCATTTGTCACCTCGAATCTTCTGCACCATTTTTGTTGTCTGCATGCTGCTTTCTTAGTACTACTCGGGGCTTGGTTGTCATTAATAAATCCCTTCTTTCCACTTTTGTTTCTTCTGCTTCTTTCATACCTCGGCTTGTCGCTGTTAGAGGAGTTTGTCCCCGTGCTGCTGTTCGACCAAGTCTTACTGAGGTCTTAATGAGGTCTGCAGGGTCAAACCAACACTTGTTGCCGCTAGGCCGTGGAGATCCTTTGTAATGGCACCTCTTGTTATGAACACGCTTCAAAATAAAAAGAATGAAACCAAAATAAACAAGGACCACAAAACCAATAAACCTTTTTGCAAAGCCTGCTACTATATGAATGAAAATCATGCTGCTACTATATAAAACAAATTAACCAGCTATATTGAAATTAAAGCCCAGCATTCTAAAATGAAACACTTACAAAAAGAAATCCTAGGTGTGGCCAGGTTTTTCAATCCACCATGTAGTTTGCATTCAGAGAATGTAGTTTGTTTAATGTTTTTCCTCAGGTAGCTAAATTATAAAGAAGCGGTAGATGCTCACCCCATGAGCATGTTTATCATATTGTGAAGGAACTGAGTTTGCAAAGGACTTGAAAAGTTACAGTTGCTCTAGACTACCTGACCGTCTGAAAACGTTTCGTTTGCCAGTTTTTAGACTTTGTGTCTTCCATGCTTTCTGTGTTCACAAATGACATGTCGGCTAAACTTGGACCATTTCTGATATAATCCATTATCGTTCTTCGGGGATTTGAAGGACGTTGAAGAAGGGGGCAACAAAAGTAAAAAAAAAATTGCTAAAAAATATGCTATGGAATCAGAACCCAACTAAAGTGTTGTAGAAGTTATTCTTTGGGACAAGGTTGGGTACGACGTTGACTAGTGGTGTCTGACGTGGCTCGTGTGCACCCCATCGTCAAGAGTATATATACCTCGTTCCTTCGATCTCCGGGCTCCTTCCTGGGTTTGCATTAGATCACTGATACAAAAAGAAACCTGTATACGCTTTTTAATTATAACTTACATTCCGCTGTTGTCTTGGCGTTGGGTCTGGCTGCGCCCAAATTACAGGTTGACCTATGAAACATAATAAGAATCTATCAGTGCTTAGCTTATTACAAGAGACATACGTCTGCCGCGAATTAAAGCTACAAGCACCTTGTAATGCGTCAAAGGTGTCTTGGAATTGATTCAAGAGCACCTCGATTTTAATTGAAGGGGTTCACTAAGTGTCTCAGCCAAAACAAACAATGATCAAAAGTTTGCAAGGGCATTGTTTGCTACATTGAGACACTAGAACAATTAATAAGGCTTGAAGTTTTTTCATAAAAACCTCACCTTCATCTACTCTAGGTACCATATCAAAGTACTCTCTCTCCTTGGCGTCATGAATTCCATGCTCGTCAGGGTCTTCATGCGCTTTTTCATCTTCGTCACCTTCGTAATCTTCGGAAGAAAGTCTCCCATTTTCTTGATCATCTGCCAACTCCAGACTGTCTTGATTCAACTCGTCTTCCTGTCTTCCTTTGACGACCAGAAAATTTGAAGGCACCCATCCAACATCATCATCAATGCAGACCATCCACCATCCATTAGGAGCTTTAGTGAGCACTTCAACTTCATCTCCTTCATACACTGTCATCTCACCGTCTCCACCAGCTTGATAAGTGCAAACAACAAAGTAATTGTCAGTATCTGTTCCTCTGCAAATTGTTGAATAATAATTTTCTTGTTCTTCTGCAGCAAACACTCTGTTGTCACAACCTTCTTTCTTTGATTCGGATTGATCTGATCCATGTTTTTCAGTTGTGCTGTCTCGTTCTCGTTCATTGTGTTCGTGATGGACGCTCCCCTCGTTGTAGTGGCGGACTTTGCCGCTCCCAGCTTGTTGTTCTTGCTGTTCATTTTCTTCACGTTTCTGGTGTTTCGTTACGCTCTTGTTTTCGTCAAATGCGTTTGGTAGCCATCCATCTTCTGTTGCAAATTGATTATCTTCTTGTCCGCTTACGTTTATCGTTTGTCCCAGCTGATTGAAGTTGTTAGCTAGATATTCATTTCCACCAAGAGCCTGAGCAGTTGCTGGAATGGAGCGCAGCTTCCTTGATAACCGAGGTGAGTGTTCTGTATCACTAACTGGTGGTGTGATGCAAATTGATGGGAGTGAAGCTGTCGATTCTCGCCAGCTCAGAGAATTTTCTTTCCCAATGTGCTTTAATTTACTTGCAAGTGATCCTGAAGAGTCAAGACTTTTCGAAAAGGCTTTTAGTCCCAGCAATGGTGGAGAAGGCTTTTTCTTTGATGCAAGGGCATATTTCGATGACACACTTTCTGCCGAATTCGTTTTTGAAAAAAATTCCTTGAGGTTGCTGGACAAACTGAAAGAACGATTTCGCCTCTTTGCCTCCCCTGCCATGCGTTCTTCTTCTTTGCGAATTGCTAATCGAAGATCGAGTTCCGAGATAGATAGTCCACGGTCTGGAAGCGAGTCCCTAAGATCTCTATTGGAACAACGCAAACTCTGTGAGTTCCAGCAAGATCGATGAGATGATAAGGTGCTGCTCTGGCTATTTGCCCTCAATGGAGGTATTCCAAGCTGTAAAAGAGTTAAATAACAACATGTCTTTGCCTACTTTGCTTTGAGAAAACCCTCTCACTTTAATTTCCAACCCTTTTAGTTACTTCTTAGGCCCTGCTCTTTCAATTCTGCAATTAATTCCTTCTGCAATTATTTTTCTCTACTCTAATCCCTTTTCGAATTTTTGTCTATGATTCATTCATACGATGGTGTGGGACTTACACTTTCCACTTTTATTCATTGCCTCTTCCAGACAGTGATCTCGTAGCATAACATTTACCCCTTCCCACTCACCACCCCTTTGCCGAAATCGTGAATATATACTTCACTGTCTTAGGGAGACCTGCTCGAAGATTTAGGTATGAATTAGGGACAATTTCCAGCAGCGACAGCACCAAGGCTATTTTACTTGATTCTTTTCAAGCCTTTGTTTATCAGATTTCCAAAATTAAACTGAGCTTATTCCGTCAAGGGTATTTTAATCATAGTACAAACTATCAATTGAAATTTACCTCACTGGTGCTGTGTCTCCTATGCGTGGAACTAGACGTCAAAACTGAAAAGATAAGTAGAGGGAATTTAGAAACGTTTTTTTACAAACATTTTCTCTTGTTTTTTTTTTCCCATTACCTGCGGCTTATCACCATTATTGATATCTTGGATAAGCCAGATTTATTGCAAATCATATGTGAAAACGATTTTCAGTTATGCTGTCCCGATCATTCTCTGGTATGCACTTCTTCTGTAAATAAAGAGAAACTACAAAGAAGTGGTATGTGGGAGCAAGTGCTATTCAAGGTCAGGCATGGTGCTTATCAAATAGTGGATGTTTCTCTTTTAGGTGTGTTTTCCCTTCCCATTTATAAGAAGCTAAGTTGTACCAAGAAGGAAGCTACATTACTCTATTTTCACCGAGCGTGTCAAAAGCTATCCCTACTGTCTGAGAGAAAAAAAGTCGTTGCGTTGGTTTCGAGCACGCTCTTTATATCGTGAGTCATCACTAGTAGGGGATTCACATAAATCCAAATCAAATGACTACATAGAATATAATTGGGTAACTTTTCTCTAGTTCACTCCACCCCAATCTCAGTAATGCAACAGATTGTGACAGATACAGCTCTACTGTCAGACCCATCCTCGCACAAGCCAGACAAGAATGTCTCAGCTCTAATACGAGCTACAGAAAGAAGCCGACTACAAAATTGTCTACGGACAGTAGAATGGGCGAGAAGAATAGATGTCAATGTAGTTGACCATTGTGATCAACCATTTGGTTCATGAGCTAAGTACAACGGAACAGAATAGGACCTCTTTTACCGAGTGGACCACAGGGGTCATATTATTGGCACCTCTGGATCAGTTAGGTTGAGGGTTGCAAGCTACTTACGGGAACACCCTTCATTTTGAACTCTCGTCTCATCTCTCAGCTGCATGTCCATCGCTGGCAAGTCTTTCAGACATGCTTGTGACGTACTAGCTACCACACCGACCTTTCTCTGGTACATGACATCTTCCTCCTTCTCTGTTCTTTGTGGCTGGTGCTTTTCTTTCTCCCTTTCCTCTTCTTCGATCTCTTTCGGTTGATCCCCAGGAATAATGCTGAAGTGTCGACTTTTATTTCCTTCGTGATTTTCAACATTCCTTAGTGAGGAGTCGCGTATCTTTGTTTGCAAAGGTGAATATTCGGCATCACTGGTTGAAGGTGTAATACAAATTGATGGCAGCGAACCTCTGAATTTCCTCTGTTTAAGCAACCCTTCACTTACACATGGTTTAATCTTTCTCGCAATGAAGTTCGAAAGGTCAGGACTGTCAGAAAAGGATCGCAACCTGCATGATGGTGAAGGGGCTATATTTACAGATGTTTGAACATCTTCCGGTGACAGATTTTCGATCACAATCTTTTCCCCCGAAATTTCTTTTATGTCTTCGGGGAAGATGAACGAGCAATTTTGTCTCAATGTCTCAGGGGCGATAGGTTCTTCTTCTCTTCGATCTGTTAGTTGAAGGTCAAATTCTGAGATCGACCGTCTTCGATTTGATAGAAAGTCTCGAAGATCTCCGGTAGATCCCCAGGTAGATCTAAGACTTGGTAATTGGCTCTTTTGTCTTTCTATTTTCAACTGAGATACTTCAACCTGTAAACATAAGGAGCTTAGAGTTTGAACGAAATCAAAGAATTTTTCGTTACTTTCTTCTAAGTCAGCCTTCTTTATCAAAGCGACCTTCCATGTTTTTAAAACTACCTTTAATCGTGCCAAAATATTTCCTAAATTTTATTACTGAATTTATGAGCCTTTTTTGTTTTGAAGATTGGATTTAAGGTGGCTGAAAACAGTTTCCAGTACTTTCAAAGACTTAGAGTTTGATGGGTCATTATAACCACTCTTTATCGGTTAATGCCACAATCATGGTATCAACAAACTGCCCAATCATCGGTAAACAAGTTGCTGTTAATTTTGTGGCACAATAGGTTACCATAGCAACAATATGACCTGCTAAACACACCCTTTAATTTGAGCTTTAAGCGCTTATAACTCAAAAACGAGCTCGGTGACCCCTCTTTTTTGTTATCGAATTGTAATCAGTATGATAAGATGCAACTTTTTGCAAAGTTTAAAAAAATTCTACTAAGGGGTTTCAGAGCCACCTTAAATGTTCGAAAAGAGTGGTTATAATGACCCATCAAACTCCAAGTCTTGGAAAGTAATGGACACTGTTTTCAGCCACCTTGAGCAAATTTAAAATTTCCAGTTGTGTATATTGCCCCATCGCAATTCCTGGGCCAAATCCTTGCCTATCAGATAAGGTTACCCTTATTCCCCTCAAACATAATCAAAACATTAAACACGAATCTCCGGCTTAGAAGTTAAACGCAGAACATACCTCGCTCGCGCTGTGTCTCCTGTGTGTGTTCCAAACAGGTGTCAAAACTGAAATTACATTTCATATACAATTTATTAATGAAATAAAACTGGCATTCTCTGTGCACACGTTTGACACGAAAGTTTCCACCACGCATAGGTACATGGATACGAGTTAATGTTGCACAGCCAGGATAGAATATTAGTTACCTCCGCCCCAGTCCCCTTGCCTTACCTATTTCCCCAGCGTTTTGCCTCTTATCTTAGCAATTCTCAGTACTATCATATGAACTCAATGTGTTTGCATGCTCAGAACTCAGAGTGAAGATTGCAACCCCGGACCTTGCACTAAGTTTCCTTTGCTTGCGCTGACTGACTTTTGATTAGCCAAGCAATGCAGTAACAAACAGATAAATACTGGTTTACAGTTGAACCCTCGATTTTTGGCATTAATTTCCGTTTTCATAGATGTCTTTTAAAAAATCGAGATTCCACTGCATGCAACAACTTCGAAAAGTGCAATCACAAAAGCGTATTTTACTCTAACAGTAACTGTTTGACCAGTTACGTTTCTGCTTTTTGAGCAAACTGTAGTGTGACGCTCATTACTCTCATTCAAATTGAGGCAATTCACGAAAGCAAAGTAGCGGTGGTCCTGAAATATGCCAACGAAACTCGAAATCTCCATG
This sequence comes from Platygyra sinensis, assembly GCA_019787425.1. Taxonomy (NCBI): domain Eukaryota; kingdom Metazoa; phylum Cnidaria; class Anthozoa; order Scleractinia; family Merulinidae; genus Platygyra; species Platygyra sinensis. The sequence goes on along the minus strand of JAHPZR010038814.1, from coordinate 12,735 downwards.
GACGAGTTTTTTAACTCGTGACAACAACTTAGCGACCATCACTGTAAATGGTTATGAGAAAAGTAGCTCAACATAAACCGCGTGTTACTTACGAGAACACTCTTCATCTTGGACTGTTGTCTTTAGAATTTCTTCAGTGTCTTTTGCTTTGTCTCTCAGTTGCATGCCAGTCATTGGCAAGCGTTTTAAAATTGCTGGAGAGTTACCAGTTGCGACACCAACTCTCTTCAGGAATACAGCGGGAGCCCAGCCCTCTTCGTTCATGTATCTAAAAAAGACGTCGAGACAGTTTAAATAGCTGCAACCATACGGGACTCTATTCACTGCTTTATTGGCTAAGCGATTAATTGCAACATCGCAAAATGACAACGGTTTGAGTTTCATGTTGCGCTGTGTATAAACAGCTAAATAGACCAGTTTACGTAGAGATACAAAACTTTCAGTAAAATTCTTGTCGGATAGAATGGGACAGATGCAAGATAAAAGTTTCCAGTTAACCACAACAACTAAAAAGTGTCTAAAAGAAGCAGTGTCTCTTGCATGCAATTAAAGGAAGGAAAGGAAAAGTGTTCACGCGGATTGAAAACTTTGTGTAACGGCAAAAGCCTTGTTGATATTAGCTGTTAATTTTAGGGGAAACAATTTCGTGTGTAAAAGTTAAGAGAACTCAGTTTTCAAAACTTACACCACTCGCCACCATCCATCTAGAGTTTTCTCTATCACGTGAAGATTGACACCGATATCAAAGCTGATTTCGCCCTCCTTCTTTGCCTTGTAAGAATTTGTTGTCATGTAAATTTCTTCTGTAAAATAAAGGCAGGACAGAACAAAGATCAGTAATTCTTCAACCTCAAGCTAGAAATGCAGACAGACAGACCGATAGACAAGCAGACAGACCGATAGACAAGCAGACAGACAGATAGACAGACAGACATACCTTTCAATGTTCTGACAAACTACCTACATCAAGGTAATTCTTGTTTTCAGCGTGGAGGAAAAGGGAAGAGTAATGTATATTAAGTTTTGTAAGCGATTTAACACGTCTATTTTTATTATTTTGTTAGTTCTTTGGCTTTGTTTGCTTCAGCTGAAATGGTGAATTCTTACCTTTTCCAGCAATAAAACTCTCAGTAACAATACTGTCACCATCATCATCATTATCATCGTCGCATAAAGGCTTGATAAAGGATGCTGGTACCCAGCCAATGTCACCTTCACAATCCACGCGCCACCACCCTGACAACAGAAAAGAAAAAAGAAAAAACAGAGAAAGTATTTTCATAAGCGCGTCTTATTTTCATCATGTTGTTTCTTTGAGCTTGAAATTTAGTACGGAAAGCGGACCTACGATCACGTTTCATCCTCGATCCGCCAATTGTGATGCATGTCATTTTCTCGTGCAAGTAGCTAATGACCAGAAGAGTCCACACGCGTAACGCAGAAGTCTTTCTTTTTTCAACACTGCAAAAGTTTTCATCGTTCGCGAGCCGATCATACAACGACTCAAACAGTTTCACGTATTTCGATAATTTCGTCTCCAGAGTTCGCGCCAGACCGTGAGTTTAATGCTGACCAAAGTTATAGCTGCCTCAGGGAAGACGAGACTGAACATAATTTATTATATCTGCTTCTCATGCAACCAACTTGGGTTAATTGTAAATCATCTTTTAAGTGGAATAGCAAACGCGATCGTAAGCAGAGTCAGATTTTGACGCTTTTGTCAAGTGAATTTTGTGGGAATCTAATTGTGACGTCACCTTAGGTGAACTTGCCATAACATCCCCGTAGAAGGCCAGAAGTTCAAAGCCACGGTCTCAATCGGAACAATGACAATGTGCGCTTGATTATCTCGTTTCTTATTATGTTTAATACAGGATCGGGAAAAAATATTTTGTACTTACCACTTTCATGCTTTTCAATGACACCCACTGTATATCCTTTAGTAAGACTAATGTCGTTATGGTACTGTTTCTGATAATTCTTGAGTACGACATATTGCTCCAAAAGTATCGGCTCTCCAATGGATTTTACTGTAACATTTGATAAACAGACCATGTAAACATCTTAGAACAATACTTATTGTTAGTTCCGCCATCTCTCTCCTCCTGTTCTGAGGATGCGCAATACAAAACACGACTTGAAGTTCGACTCACTTATCAAAAATTTCAGTTTGAAGTTTGTAAGATCTATAAACCTTTTTACTCATTATTCGTATCTTTACTCACCTTGCAGGGTTACTAAAAGCAGACAACTTGAGGCTTAACCTAACGAGTACAACAATTTTACACACTAAATTCTACAATGAGGTCATTCATCTGTCGCATAGCCTATGACTGGGGCATGATGGGTAATCTCCCGGTTAAGATAACTCCTATAGAGTTAACGTTAAGTTGCTGATTATAGAACAAACCTGTTTTAGAGTTGCCTAAAGAAATCTTCCTAAGGATACTTCCAGCTGTCTTGCGTTTTGGTTTGATTCGACTAACTGAAGCCCTGTCGGATAAAAAAAATAATCACTTACAGCAAAAAAAACGATTTGTTTCGCTACATCAGGCCGCTTTTACGCAGCACAATTAACAAATGGTAAACGCAATAGCGTGTACTATTGAGTTTTATACAATAACAAAATCAATGCGCGCGTTCTGATTGGTCAATCAGCTATGGTTTATTGTGCCGGTAAACCCATGGAAAAATCCTGCGACTTCTCAATTATTATATAAAAGCAATAGACCACAAGTTCCTATAGTTTATAGGCTGATAAACCACTTGGGATGCTGGTAGAACACTCGAAGAATTCGTAAATCACTCGCCTGCGGCTCGTGACTTACACATTCTTCTCGTGTTCTACCAACATCCCGCGTGGTTTATCAGCCTATAAACCATAGAAACTTGTGGTCTATTGCTAAAATGGTGCACGCGGGAGGTTGCTGAGCACGAAAGAAGCGTAACAGTCGCACGAGGCGATAGCCGAGTCCGACTCTAGCTTCTTGAGTGCTTAGCAAACCTCCCAAGTGCATCCATTACTCAATAGTACACGCTATGGCGTTTACCATTTGTGTTATAACATAACATTCAGTGGTAAAAAAAACAAGTCGAAATGTGGTTTATCGTGGTCTGTACTCTTGCCGACCTCGAGTACGTGTCATTACTCGTTTCCCAAGCATTTGCTTTCGTATTATTTCTGCATATTAAGCGAGTTTGTAAAGGTTTTTGAAAGGAAAGTCTGACACGTACAAGCAGCTCATTTGCATAATGCAGCGCGTGCACTTTCAAGTCCGAGTAGACAAATATTTATTTCGCTACCTTTGATATTGCGGTAAAAAATAAATTGAATGTGGTTTAGCGTGGTCTGTGCTCTTATCGACAACGATACGCGTCATCACAGTGGTCAAAATGTTGTGGACTCACGAGGCCCGCAACAAATTAAGCTAGATCACAAAGCGCGTAATTTACTTTGTCTATTGAGTATGTCAGCAGCATGCACCCATGGGCAAATAGTAGATGGTGAATTAGCCAATCAGAGCGCGCGCTTTGCTTTAGTTATGTTATAAAATACCTTTCAAATCAATGTATCAAAACTTCAAAATATAAGAGTTGAAAAAACACTATATGTCATTTAGTAAATTCTCAGCTCCGACTAATGCATTTCTAGCTTTTTGATTGTAGTTTTACTACATATGGAAAATAGTGCGCCAAGTTTAAAATTTTTCGCTTTGTAAAATTGTGGAAATAAAAATCGGCGGCAAAACCCGGTTTGGGAATTTACTAAAGCGATTATTTCATTCGCCCTTGTTGGATATGAAGTGATTATAACCAACTCGCGCTACGCGCTCTTTGTTTATTTTATCACTTCATATCCAACGCGGGCTCATGGAATAATTGTTATATAGCCTAGCTGTTCCAGGCTCCCGGTCAGTGGGGACGATCGAAAAAGCGTGCAGGCGACAAGCGGGTTCTGGGAGAGAAAAGGAGAGGCGGACCTCTCCTTATCTCTCCCAGACCTCGCTCGTCGCCCGCCCTCCTCTTCGATTGTCCCCACTGACCGGGAGCCTGGAACACGCTACATATGTCGAGAAGACTTTTTTCGTTTGGTTTGTTTTTAATGAAACGAAAGACCTGAAACTACGATGGGAATTCATGAAACGTTAGTATAAACGATATACGTGACTTTCAGACACCAATTTGGCTTCGATATAGTGGGTCTAATGTTCTAAACGTAACCTCTCGGAAATTCACTAACGGTGAGGCTGAGTTTGGTTGCGTTAGTTGGGCAAAATGCAAGAAATGTCTGGAGCTCCGAGTTCGTGGAGATGAAATTCTTGCGGGCGGCACAGTTGGTTAGTAATAGCGTGTTAAGTTGAAATGACTTACTTTGGTTTAACAGATTCCAAGTCTTCAGGTTTGGGAGTGAAGAAGCTTATCACTAGTTGGCACTTGGAGATGTGATCAGGCAGAGAGATCAAATTCTAAACAAAGATCATAAAAGACACATTCATCAAACAGGTGATTCACTGCACCTAAAGAGCCATGTCAGTCTATTCCACACGCAAGTGTCTTAAAATGAAAAACTACAGACACCTTGTTTAGAATTTCTGCAACGCCTACATGAACTCAGCATCTGAAAAACTACCAAGAGGAAATCTCTGATTCTGTCAACTTTTGAATACACACTTGTTGGTACTAGCTTGATTTCCCCTGAAAATAGAAATATTATACATTAATTATCGACCTAATCTGATTCTTTCAATGATTAGCTACACCTTAATAGAACGCTATCATCATGAGCATTTTTTTTCGAAAATCGAAAAAGAGAAGGTGCATTTACATGGCTAGAAGCTTACCCTGGGTGTCAGAGGAATTTTTTCCAGGTCCAAGAGAATGTTGCTGGGCTTAGCTCCCTAGTGAGGCATTCTCTTGGACCTTGAACAAAATATTTCTAGCGAGCACACAGGGTATATTGTGGGCTTCTGAAAATAGGGTGTGGCTTTACAAATGAATAGATGAACTGCGGAGAAAATTACGACGACATTGATTTTTCTCCGCAGTTTAGATATATGATGATGTTTGATAGATTCACGTTTATTTTACCATCTACTGATATACAACGAACTAACAACATGACCAGTTCCCAGTTGGCTTGACAGCTCAGCGCGACACTGGTATCGCAAAGATCATGGGTTCGAGGCCCGTTCAAGCCTGTACTTTTTCAGGCTTTAATTTTACAACTGCTTAAATTATAACTGCGATTATCACGCATGTCTTTATAGAGTGTAGCTTAATTAACACGAATGTACCAAAATTGCGAGAGGGTGTATCATTAGTTACCCATGATACATAAAGTTTTCATCTCAAATTAAAATAGGTCTGGCACACTGCATCAGTTTGGGCATTAAGGTCTTTTATTGCTAAAACTCCAGGATTACTGACTTTCATGGCTAGACTGTGACCTACCTTGAAGTGAAGGAATGACCCTTTGTCGTTTATTGCTTGGAAATGTTTCCAGGAGATTGCGCTAAAAAACAGACATCGAATATGAATCAAGGTTTTTTTTTCAAATTTTTACATGCATTCTCCATTGAATTACCCACGAGATTAATTCCAAACGAAAATCTTATTCAAATCACGAATTCTCTTTTTCCATTCTTGTGGTAATGAAATCATTTGCACCATGTTGCTTAAATTTTTGAAATGCACATGGTGCAGACTGAAGCGAAATGGAACTTGTAGACAACAATTTTCCAACGTAAATTATTATTTCATTATCGGGTCTCATTGCTTTTCCAAAATTTAAACCCTCTTTCTAACGTTGAAAAATTTACATCTTGGAATTTTATGTAATTTTATATAATTTATTTGTGAAAACTGACAAAGAAACTTTTGTCCAGCTCTCTGGTAAAGCGTGTACAGAACAGGCTCCGTACAACCTCGTTCCCAAGGTCTCTCATGTTAAACGAGGTTGGGAGTGTGTTTTGCAGTTCACTAAGTGTGCTCTTTCTATATTTCAATACTTCTATGTTCGATCGCGATTGGATAAAGCTGTCTTAATTGTACTCTGTATAGTCCCATTAGCAATTTTGACTGCATAATTGAATATTCTCTCTTTTCAGTTGCAAGGGTCAAGCAATTCAACAAATTTACGTCAGTATTTTATGCGTCTGTCCTGTTATTGATCATGAATTTCGTCATAACATTGTCAAAGTAGCTGTGGATCCACGAGGCGATAGCCGAGTGGATCCGCTGACTACTTTGACACTGATATGACGAAATTCATTGTCAGTAACAGGACAGACGCATTAAAAACTGACATCAATTTGTTTTTTACGATAAGAAATTGTCGAATTGCCAGCTCACGCTCGCTGACGCGTCGCATGAATTTTAAATTTATGTGTCTGTCCGCATATTGACAATAAAAATTAGCCAATGAGCGCGTGTGAATTTCTGGAGTTATCGTAAAAACATGTTTTCTCTTTGCAATATTCACACAAAGAAGTAAGAAACTTCATTGATCAGCTAACATATTATTTTGCCGTTTTTCATCTTGTATGAAATCTTAAAGTTACTAACGGACCTCGGTAGAGCGAATCTCGTCTTTCCTGTCAAAGCTATTTTAAAACATAGACACGGGAAGTCTGTACGAGGAGAAAAGCGCTGCTTGCTCCTTTCAAATATCTCTTTTAGTTCCAGATATATTCAAGTTTTTGAAAAATGCAAATTACGTAAGTGATGACGTCATAACAGTCAACTGCGAATTTTGATCAAATGATCTCTCAGCCAATTTAGGTCGAGTTTATGACTTTGTTTAATGTTTGTAAAAAGTGCTATCTCGGGTTAATTTGCAGCAGACACCATGGAAACTTAGAAGACTAATAGTTCTACACGCTACACACCTACGGCTATAAAATTTTCAGTTCCTTTGGTAACCCACTCTTCAAATCACCTCCAACATGATTTTAATTTTTAACCATTTCTTAGCTCGATCATACTTGTTGTAATATTTAGTTGAGATTATGACGTCATCAGTCCTCTTATTTGCATATTTTACACATTTTTTCGAGTTTAAATATCCCCTGAACGAATGCTGACATTTGCTAGCGATATATGGCGTTTTCAATCTTTCGTGGAATTCTTTGTGATAAATCGAGAAACTCAAGGGTTAAACAATTGACCATAGTTGCTATTTTATCTTGCTGAGCAATTTCTCAGAGCACCATCTCTGAAACAAATTTTCTGCTGTGTCTCGGGAGGGTACTCTCTGAAATAATTGGTTGGGGTTGTGTGGCCCGCTTCGAAAACCCTCACCATATTTATGACCAAATTGTGCGATTTTCCTTAACTCCATGACCTGACCAAAAACACATGATTTTATGCCCCATTTATGACCTGATCCTTTAATCAATACCTTGTTTCATACCTGCCTTATCATAGTTTCCTAGCTTAGACCGGTGTGAAATACCCTATTCATGACCAGAATGACGCCATGATCGAAACCCTATTTATGACCAGAACGGCTGGAAAACCATACCCTTTGGGGCCGCACATAACTTTATAACTCAAGGACCCCCTCGATCCCCCTTGGAGCTGTGCTTTAAAGTGCGGCCAGTTACAAAATCTATCTAAGACAGCTTGGGCGGGCTGTCCCACTTGCGCAGTTTTGCCTCACGAGCATCGGACATCGGCTAATCGTTTCAGCTAGAAATGAAGACATTTGAAACCGGAGCTATCCAATTAATTTGGACAATGAGAGATCGAACGCGTCGGCGAAAACTGGTGTTCGGTTCAGTCTGGGCTCGAGCAGGAATCCCACGTTAAACAAATTCGCCTCGTTAGCAAATAATATTAGTAAGATCAGCAATAAAAACATGGAAAATTCAGGACATAAAAAATAATCACAGTAATCCACGTAGTATTTCACCTCAAGTTGAAGAACCTCACTGTATCGCCGATAAACGATGTTTATAGTTCCATCTGACCAGGCAACCTTGATGGAATATACCTTAAATACAAAGAAAAATCGGCGCGAAGCCGGGTGTCAATAAAAAATTATCATCACTCGCTTTTGATAACAAAACTACGATAAGCACATTTATACTGAGTTCTTACAATACGATTGCTCGGTTTTCTTCTCTGTGCGCCTTCAACAGAAACTTCTTGAATGATTCTCTGTTGCATGGTTCCCGTCCGTAAGAAAATCAGTCCAACTTTACACCTTCATGTTACACGCCAAGCTTTAGAAAGCGCACTGTGTTCTTTCAGCGTGTATTGCGCGGCCAGCAACGAAATGAGGCCCAATTAGTAAATAAGGCTTCTATTAATCACAAGGTGTAGCCGATTTATCACCTATTTAACACCAACAGAGATTCAATCCCAAGGCAAAAAAACAAGCGAACACACACGGTTTTAAACTAACTTTTAAAAAGGGATTTGCTTTTTGGCCACTTTTGTGAAAGACGCGTTCTACCTATTTTGTCTTCTGTCCCAGGTCTAATTCCTGATTTCTTAATTACCACTATGAATTAGGAAGAGATAAAGCAATTGCTTTACCATTTTGGGCCCTTTTGTGCCATCGAAAGAAAATACGTAAACAAAGCAAATCAAAGCATTGTATATTTTCAATCAGGTTTAAAGTTTAGGCTTTCCTGTGACCAAAGACGAGCTACTATTTGACTGAGGAACAATTTTAATGCTGACTCTCAAATAACTTCATTTCTATCAGGAATATTGTCGAGAGTGCATGGAAAAACAGTTCTTTTTAATGCTTGCGCTTGCTGGGACAATCGCATTTCAGGATATTTTTTTTCTTTTATCGGTATTTCCTTTGCAATATCCGTATCCACTGGGATTAATTCATTAACTCTCGCTAGCTAATGAAAACCTAATTTGACGTCAAGTCCCGCCATGCATATGAGGCAGTTGTTGAGTAATTGTGACTGTTGCAGGCACAAAAGAAAATCTATCACAGAGGGACTAGTCCTGCTTCATGCCTAGTATCAAAAGAGATCTAATAACGCAGCTTTAATAACGCAGCCACTGTCCCAAAGTTCTCTATATAAAGATAAGGCTAACTGTATTATTAGCGAGTGAATGGCGGTCAGCATAGGACTCCATGCAATGCGATCAAAAACGATAGAGTCCTCTTTTATTCCCTGGCACTCCTCTTTGTGTCACCCAAATGCTTACTTATGACGGTTAAGCTGTTTCTTGTGCGCATGGCAAAAACAAAAGGCTCGCTTGCGTAGTATATTTGCTGAATATTTCTTATCGAAAAAGCTGCGAGTAAGTGACAAATGCGAGGATAAGAAAAATAGCAAATACAAAAACACCGGTCATTTGGAGGAGGTAAATACAGTGAAAATAGCATTCGTCTGAGAGAAATAATAGATCTGGCGCGAAAAAACCGTGAGTTCTATAGAACTTGCCTCGTAACCAGATGTCTCATTTTTTTTTTTCTCGTGCTAAATGCGGCTTTAAACGTGGACGCAAGGAAGTATGGGTCATCAGTTAAACCTTCCCGTGATACTTTGAGGAGAACATAATGAAGTTATGGTGTTGACGTGACTTGAATATGTAAGTAAAAAAAGAGTTTGCCTGTCTCAGATTAAAAACTTTGCTTTTGTCAGAAAACAAAAGTGCTTATGAAACCGTCGGTAAGGATGACGCAAGAGGGAGGGTATTAAACAACAATAAATTTTGATGCTAAAACCTTTTTAATATGTCCTTATTGAAGTTTAAAAGCAGCTTTAACTATTTTCCTTTAATTAATCAAATCAAATTAGAAAAAAAATTGTAGTTGGCTATCAGTGGGATTTGTCAAACTTAATCATGTGTTATTTTGAAATTGCAGTCGCTAAGTCATCCAACTTTTTTGTTATTGTACTCATTGTGTTTATTTATCAGCTCAAACTTATGGAAAAATATGTTTCTTTGGATAGATTTTCGTCTTAATGTCTTGTTTCACCTGTCAGATCTTTTATATATAATACTGTCTTAATAGTCAAAAGATTGTCAGTGAGGTCGAAGAAAATTTAGCACTCGTAATTAATGTAATTAGAAAATGGACGCAAAAACGTCAAGACAGTTCCGAAAAGACAATTGTAATAGGTAAATTCTGTGATCCTTTCACACAAAAGCGAAAGTCAACTTGGATTTGCATTTGAATTGTGCAATATTTGAGTATCATTACCTTGTGCAATCTCAAGGGATTTCACAGCAAACGAAATAATTAATCTTACTAGCGTCAAGTCCTTTGGAGCAAAAGCCAGCAACCTTTTGTGATTACAAGCGCAACGCGATAAATTGTCCTAGCAACCTCGACAAAGAGAGCCATTTGAGCACTAAAGAAAGCTCAGTGAGAAATTGATGTATGCAAAAACCTTGCTTCTCTAGACAATCAGCAAACAGCGCAAAGGTGACTGGAAGCAAGAAAAACATCAATGACAGAGAGAGTTTCCGTCAGACCGAAAGATGATTGCTAACAAATGAACACTGGAAAGTTGAACAAGGATTAATTGAAGAAAGAAGCCATAACAGAAGGCTTGTTGAGGAAAAAGCAATCTACCCATTTCCAGCATCCTTGTTCCGTTCTTTTCTCTGCGAGCCATCGCGGAGATTTCTATTCAACTTTCCGCATTCCTCCGCGGTGTAATTCAGCAAGCAAGAACGATTATAAAAGTGTTACGCGTTCTTCAGTACAAGACAACTGATTGCGCAAATATCACTTTGGCTTTTCACTTCATTCAGAATTATTCGCAAAACTGAGTTTGGGACATTTTCTATTGTGGATTTATTCCTTATCTTCCTCTTGGCGATGTGAAGAACAGACGCTTTTAGGAGCAGGACCTGATATTACCAAGTGAAAGTCAGACACCGCGCAAAGAACAGAGCATTCCAGACAGCCGATACTTTGCAATCTTTCATGCAGCTGTTTTTTGTGCGTTCACTGCATGTATACATGATATAAAAGCCGGCTGCTGGGTGACTGTTTGCTCCATTAACAGTTTGTTTGTACATCAAGATATTGTTTGATAATCATCCCGAGAAGAATATCCACTAGTTGAAAAAACTTACTTCAACTGGAAGTTTTCGATAGCAACAAAAGAAACCAATTCAAAATTACTTTTACGACTTTTAATTACTCCAAAGGACGACATCAAAACATGAACAAAGAGCTAACTATGTCTGCCAAGTTACTAGTATTTCCGTAGGAGTTTTGTTTATTAATTAGTGTATTCTTTGTCGTAGATAAAATAACTTCGTAGTAAAATGCTACACGCGCGAAATACAACCCACCTTGACGGAGAAAGCATGGTTATAAAAGCCAATAGGAAACACCAGATCGTTTTAAACATGGAAGTGAAACGCATTGAAATGGAGAAGAAAATGCGGGAAAGATACTTTTGTTTTGAAATGTCGCTTATGAAGGCTCGACGACTGAAGATTTTAGATCGTCAAAAGTCTCTGGGAATTTACCGCCCGCATACCATAGAATCTGGCAAGGACCTGAAGAAAGCGAGAAGGACGGAGTCGTTTTTCTTCACACAGCCTGTTGCTATGGATTCTAAATTTAAACTCCCCCCTGTATCAGAGAGGAGGAAGACGATTTCTGGGTTTCCAATGAAGCTAGCAAACTCAGGTGATAGCCAAATAACCAATAAGCGTCCAAAGAATATTGATCGCAACAACATTTTAGACAAAGAGCGCGCCAAAAGACTTAATGCAACAGAGAAGGTGAAAGCATTCGAAGACGGTCAGTCGAAGAATCACTCGAAATTATTAACAAAAGAATCTACGAAAATCGATGAAATTAAAACAGGTAATTGGGTGGAAAATCGTAAACCCAACAATGGAGAAATTGGCAGCCTCGTTGACGTCTTTAGTAAGAATTTGATCATTGAAAATTATGAATCACAGTTGCAGTTAGACAGCAAAAATCTTGCTGTGGACAATTTTGGAGCCGAAAAAGAAAGAAACGTCCAAGTAGTTAAAGAAGGTGAATCGTCTCAGCAGAAGCAAAAAGAAAATATAGATTTGAATTGCAACACTTTAGTGCAAGAGTTTCCAGCAGAAACCTCGAAACCACAATTTTTGCGTAGTAAAGCAGAAATAACCTCTACACAAGGGCAAAACATCAGTGACTTGCCAAGTTATCACGAATTGCAAGCCTGGCGTAAAAGCTGGGAAACTAGAATTATAAATTCTGTAAAAGATTTCAAAATTAGAAGCCGACTCAAATCAGCCTCGGCAACAGGATATGGGAAAGATATTGACATACACGAGGTTTGTGCCGTCAAGGTTCGACCGCAAACGGCGTTAGCGAGGTTGTTAAAGGACGGACGCAAATCGAGTTAGAAACGCGATCAGTATGAAAATTAGGCGAAAATGTGTTTGCGTTTGCTGGCTATTCGATGCAATTTTACTAATTTCTTTGAAGGTTAAGTAATTAATTTAAACAAATACTCTGTTATGGTCCAATGTCACTTAAAAAAAATAAAATTGAACAAATTCGAAAAAAGGGTTCGCGCTATTTCGTGGTGTTTAGCTTGGAATGATACCGGTTTCGCCCTATGGCGAGTTCGCCCTCACCGAATTTGCCCCCCATGAACACATCCTAAACTTTCTATTTCGAGTTCGCCAGTCACCTGCAGTGGATTAAAGAACGAGAAATAAACATGTTTTGTGTGGGTTTGTTTCATCGTGCGCACAATCTTGTCTTTTTTTCTCGGTAAGGGTGGGGGTGGT
>JAHPZR010038812.1:10000-17355 GCA_019787425.1 Platygyra sinensis | reverse complement strand
TTAAAAGCAGCTTTAACTATTTTCCTTTAATTAATCAAATCAAATTAGAAAAAAAATTGTAGTTGGCTATCAGTGGGATTTGTCAAACTTAATCATGTGTTATTTTGAAATTGCAGTCGCTAAGTCATCCAACTTTTTTGTTATTGTACTCATTGTGTTTATTTATCAGCTCAAACTTATGGAAAAATATGTTTCTTTGGATAGATTTTCGTCTTAATGTCTTGTTTCACCTGTCAGATCTTTTATATATAATACTGTCTTAATAGTCAAAAGATTGTCAGTGAGGTCGAAGAAAATTTAGCACTCGTAATTAATGTAATTAGAAAATGGACGCAAAAACGTCAAGACAGTTCCGAAAAGACAATTGTAATAGGTAAATTCTGTGATCCTTTCACACAAAAGCGAAAGTCAACTTGGATTTGCATTTGAATTGTGCAATATTTGAGTATCATTACCTTGTGCAATCTCAAGGGATTTCACAGCAAACGAAATAATTAATCTTACTAGCGTCAAGTCCTTTGGAGCAAAAGCCAGCAACCTTTTGTGATTACAAGCGCAACGCGATAAATTGTCCTAGCAACCTCGACAAAGAGAGCCATTTGAGCACTAAAGAAAGCTCAGTGAGAAATTGATGTATGCAAAAACCTTGCTTCTCTAGACAATCAGCAAACAGCGCAAAGGTGACTGGAAGCAAGAAAAACATCAATGACAGAGAGAGTTTCCGTCAGACCGAAAGATGATTGCTAACAAATGAACACTGGAAAGTTGAACAAGGATTAATTGAAGAAAGAAGCCATAACAGAAGGCTTGTTGAGGAAAAAGCAATCTACCCATTTCCAGCATCCTTGTTCCGTTCTTTTCTCTGCGAGCCATCGCGGAGATTTCTATTCAACTTTCCGCATTCCTCCGCGGTGTAATTCAGCAAGCAAGAACGATTATAAAAGTGTTACGCGTTCTTCAGTACAAGACAACTGATTGCGCAAATATCACTTTGGCTTTTCACTTCATTCAGAATTATTCGCAAAACTGAGTTTGGGACATTTTCTATTGTGGATTTATTCCTTATCTTCCTCTTGGCGATGTGAAGAACAGACGCTTTTAGGAGCAGGACCTGATATTACCAAGTGAAAGTCAGACACCGCGCAAAGAACAGAGCATTCCAGACAGCCGATACTTTGCAATCTTTCATGCAGCTGTTTTTTGTGCGTTCACTGCATGTATACATGATATAAAAGCCGGCTGCTGGGTGACTGTTTGCTCCATTAACAGTTTGTTTGTACATCAAGATATTGTTTGATAATCATCCCGAGAAGAATATCCACTAGTTGAAAAAACTTACTTCAACTGGAAGTTTTCGATAGCAACAAAAGAAACCAATTCAAAATTACTTTTACGACTTTTAATTACTCCAAAGGACGACATCAAAACATGAACAAAGAGCTAACTATGTCTGCCAAGTTACTAGTATTTCCGTAGGAGTTTTGTTTATTAATTAGTGTATTCTTTGTCGTAGATAAAATAACTTCGTAGTAAAATGCTACACGCGCGAAATACAACCCACCTTGACGGAGAAAGCATGGTTATAAAAGCCAATAGGAAACACCAGATCGTTTTAAACATGGAAGTGAAACGCATTGAAATGGAGAAGAAAATGCGGGAAAGATACTTTTGTTTTGAAATGTCGCTTATGAAGGCTCGACGACTGAAGATTTTAGATCGTCAAAAGTCTCTGGGAATTTACCGCCCGCATACCATAGAATCTGGCAAGGACCTGAAGAAAGCGAGAAGGACGGAGTCGTTTTTCTTCACACAGCCTGTTGCTATGGATTCTAAATTTAAACTCCCCCCTGTATCAGAGAGGAGGAAGACGATTTCTGGGTTTCCAATGAAGCTAGCAAACTCAGGTGATAGCCAAATAACCAATAAGCGTCCAAAGAATATTGATCGCAACAACATTTTAGACAAAGAGCGCGCCAAAAGACTTAATGCAACAGAGAAGGTGAAAGCATTCGAAGACGGTCAGTCGAAGAATCACTCGAAATTATTAACAAAAGAATCTACGAAAATCGATGAAATTAAAACAGGTAATTGGGTGGAAAATCGTAAACCCAACAATGGAGAAATTGGCAGCCTCGTTGACGTCTTTAGTAAGAATTTGATCATTGAAAATTATGAATCACAGTTGCAGTTAGACAGCAAAAATCTTGCTGTGGACAATTTTGGAGCCGAAAAAGAAAGAAACGTCCAAGTAGTTAAAGAAGGTGAATCGTCTCAGCAGAAGCAAAAAGAAAATATAGATTTGAATTGCAACACTTTAGTGCAAGAGTTTCCAGCAGAAACCTCGAAACCACAATTTTTGCGTAGTAAAGCAGAAATAACCTCTACACAAGGGCAAAACATCAGTGACTTGCCAAGTTATCACGAATTGCAAGCCTGGCGTAAAAGCTGGGAAACTAGAATTATAAATTCTGTAAAAGATTTCAAAATTAGAAGCCGACTCAAATCAGCCTCGGCAACAGGATATGGGAAAGATATTGACATACACGAGGTTTGTGCCGTCAAGGTTCGACCGCAAACGGCGTTAGCGAGGTTGTTAAAGGACGGACGCAAATCGAGTTAGAAACGCGATCAGTATGAAAATTAGGCGAAAATGTGTTTGCGTTTGCTGGCTATTCGATGCAATTTTACTAATTTCTTTGAAGGTTAAGTAATTAATTTAAACAAATACTCTGTTATGGTCCAATGTCACTTAAAAAAAATAAAATTGAACAAATTCGAAAAAAGGGTTCGCGCTATTTCGTGGTGTTTAGCTTGGAATGATACCGGTTTCGCCCTATGGCGAGTTCGCCCTCACCGAATTTGCCCCCCATGAACACATCCTAAACTTTCTATTTCGAGTTCGCCAGTCACCTGCAGTGGATTAAAGAACGAGAAATAAACATGTTTTGTGTGGGTTTGTTTCATCGTGCGCACAATCTTGTCTTTTTTTCTCGGTAAGGGTGGGGGTGGTGCTAACCAACCTCGTTTCTAAGGCTTTAATCTCTGAGGGAGAGGCCCCTGGGAACGAGGTTGGAAGGGGTGGGGAGCATTAGCTGAGCACCCTGAACCAAAAGGTACACTATTTCTATTGATCTTTTAAGATCTTGGCTTTGAACTTTTTATTCCTACCTTGAAACTAAGATGTGTAACTAAGTTTAGAGTGTTTCTTCTATTAAATACAACATTCTTAAATATCATTTACACTACCTCAAAAATTGAACCACTATTATTTCCCTAGCCAAGTTATCTATAACTTAGTTTCTTAAAATAATATTTATTCCTTTTCATAGTATTAAAGTATACACCAAGCAATAATGGATTTATTTCTACATGTTTTCCACTTTCTCAAAAAAAAATTACAAAACTATTCTTCTGCTACTTATTATCAACATAGAAACATATGAATATCCTAGAAATCTAGAATTCTGCAGTATGGGTTATGTATAAATTTGATTAATTGCCCCTTTAACCTGAACATATCATGGTTTGTTATTTTCTAAATCAATGTCTGGCATGTTTTTTAGCGGGAAGGGGAGGAAGGGGCCTAAGTAGAGAAGTTACTGATTGAATACGTTTGTCTCCCTTCCAGAGTTGGGAAACTTTTCAAGTCTGCTGCTCATTACAGCTACTCACTACATAATACCCTCTACAGATCCTGATCATATATACATGTATCAAATATGCTGTACAAAAATTATACATGCAATGCATGATATCCTACACATACAGATACACATATTGCACAATACATCTACTGGGTAGAACTCTATGCAGCAAGATTATCTTTGGGTATATTTTTATTTTTACTAGTGAGATTAAACACACTACAAGTACAGTCTGTAGTGGTGTATGACATTTGCAGACTGTTAAGACTACAGACTACAGTTAGGTTGGAATAGCCTAAGTAGCACTTAGAATGCAGATTACACTCTTTAATTGTAAGCTCTCGATCCTGCAGTCTGCAGTCTGTAGTCTACGGTCCACAGTTCTCCATCTGCTAATTTTATGCACCAAGTCTGTAGTATGTGACTAAATTCTAATAGTTATGGCTCACTGTCCTCAGATGACGATTCTTCATCTGACTTTGACGGGATCAGCTGCTTATATTCTCCTAAGAAAGTTTCTTCAGCCTCATATAAGTTCAGTGCATGTACAAAGTAGACAGCCGTGAACAGATTATTGAGCTTTGGAATCTTCCCACCTTGCATTCTATCAATGATACCTTCCTGAAGAAGCTCTGTAACCGGGCTCAGTTGTTCAATTGGCAAAGGTCTTTTTTTGGATCTGTAATCAAGGTACCCTGTGTCCAACGTTAACATTTTACCATCTGGTAGGGTGAATTTCAGCTCTAACCTGTCCCAGGTTGGATAACTTGCACCATCCCCATGCATGCCACCCCACAGGTTGATGATTTTGTTCCCCTTACACCTGAATGAAACTTTGCTCTTTACAAACTTGTCAGAAATTGAACCAGGGCTGTAATTGCTTTCTTCTAATGATGTGCGTAGGATTAAGTCAAGCAAAAGTTCCTTGGGTAGCTTTTTCAGCTCATCTTCAGACACAATGTGATAAAAACTGGCAGCATCTTCTTGTAGCCTCTGAAGGAGCTTCAATTCCAATCTCTGAGACAAGAGATGAATGGTGTCTACAATCATCTTGGAATACTTTGATTCTTGTTCATCCTCGCTCTTCCATCCAGACACCAGGTCTTGGAATTTAGTTCCAGCTTGCAGATTCTGGTGGAACCAGTGTATAGCTGACTGGACAGAACTAGGAGTTGGTTTTGCATTCCTTCCAGCATCTTTAAAACTAAGTTGGTGTTCTTTGAGCAATTCACCTTCATCTGGAAAAAAGAAACACAGCCATACAAAGAAGAGATCTGTTATTGGAGGCGTGGTGTCGCCAAGCTCTTTCTGCAGAAGTTGTATCACTGGTTTCATTGGTTTTGCAGCAGCAGGAATGGCCTCCTCCTCCCAGTAAAAGAAATCTTCAGGACAATACCGGGTAAAACCTACAGAGAATAAGATCATTATGTGCATCTTGAGAAAATAATTAACTGTTGTCATAATAAGTTGACATGAGGTTTTAAACGTACATCATAGAGTGTAGCAACACATGCCAAAGGTATTCAGGATTACTTTCAACACAGTGACTACAAAAAAAAACTAAGATATGCTCCTGCATCAAGTGTCCAGGGTGTCCAATTGATAAAGTTGATAACCAGTGATATTGTAATTGATATATACCAATCAAATTATATCATATCAATCAATCTGGACTGATACTGGTAACTGATGAGCAATCAATGAAAAGGATTTGAGTGACTTTTTTATTGATTGGTCACTGATTATCAGAGGAGTGTTAATTAATGGCCTAATTGGTATCAATTGGTGACAAATTTTGTCACGTTTTACTATATAGCTGTTGGAAATAGGCTCTTAATATAGATCATTAACAACTTTTTATTACACTAATTTTTATCCACACACTTTCATTAGTATTGGTTTAAACATGTTCCTGTGTTGTCACTTGTTCTGGTATGCAGCAAATCACTTGCCAACATTTCCTTCAAACTGGCAAAGGTGGTACCCTTAACTTGATGATCGACATATTGACAGTTAAAAATCAGTCAACATAATTTGAGAAGTTTGGGTGTATTTTATTTTGTCAATCAAAAGCAATTGATAAACAGCTTTAATTTGTGTAAAGTCGATTGGTCATTGATATTTGACCAATACCAATCAATACCAATAAACTAATTTTGTTGATTGATATTGATTTATCAGTTGTTTTTCCAATCATATATTAATATCGATTATTTGGACAGCCCAGGAATAAGCGTCTTGGAGAAAATAAACAAAACCAAACTCACAGGGGAAAGAAGGTCTGTAGAATTAAACCAGAGGCCTTGGATGAGAAAATTACAGTGTATATCAGGTTTAAGGGTTCTAGGCCAGTCAAATGGATCGGGTAAAAATAAAACACATATGGTTAAGCAGGAGACAAGCGATCGACAACCGGAAATACGTATAAGCTAGTTCGCAAGCTAATATTTAGTTTAACTTACGTTCTGATGTAACATCTAAATCTCCACATTTTACACGGATACTCAGCTCATTATCGTAGTTACCAATATAATCATGAAAGTACTTGGTGTCGATCACCATGTTCTTGTCGCAGCTTGGCAAATGAAGCGTCACGCTCTGATACTGCGTGCTACAAGTTGCACGAGGCCATCCTTCTTCCACCCTGGTTTCTCGGTTTGCAATCCATGTGAACAGTTTAGCGACTACAGGCCCGTTTTGCTGCCACACATCAATCACTTTGGCATAGCTCAGTGTTCCTTTCGCTGCTGTAAGGCGAGCAGAACCGTGAAGAAGATCTCGTAGTTTGCAGTACTTGTCGTAGTCATCGCTTTTTCGAGCCCTTCCAGCTCTTCTTTTACTTGTATTCAGTGTATTTGTAATGTCGACCAAGTAACTCTTGATGTAGTACTCTGCCTTTAATTGCAAAAGCTTTGAATGTATGACATTCCTCGTGCTTTTAGTAACTTGTAAAAGTCTCTTACAGGTCAGAGAGATGTTGTAAAAGGAGCCAGGATCATCTAAACACGACACAATTCTATGGAGACAGTCATCGTTTAGAGTTAACAGGGACGCCATTTTTGATGCAAATTGTCCCACCCCTCTCCCCACCCCAAGCCGAGATTGGATAGGTCCGTTTTGCATACAATTAACAATTATTCTTTGAAATCGAGGTAAATATTCTGCCACTATTCACCGAGATTGAGAAGAATAATTGTTTTAGTATATACACAGGAAGTGATCTCAACAACATTTTCAGAAGGAAACATTAGCAATGGATTTAATTTGACCCCTCAATTCATGGTGCAATAATTACGTTAGTGATTCTTGCTAATTACGTACCGATCAGGTGACATCGTTCAGCTTATCTATGATCTCCTAGCTTTGTCTGTCGGTCAGTCATCAGCTCATTGTCAAAGGGCAAGCACGCTTGGGATACGCATTATCGTTTCCAGTTAGTTTTACGGGGCGCCAAACGCTATCTCGGCGTGTCACCACAGCGCAAACATCCATTCACTCCTGAGCTTCTGCTTCAGGTGTTTCCATTGTTTCAATTAGACAAGCCTTTACATGCAGCCATGTGGGCCTTGTTTCTAGTCGCTTTCTTCACCTTTTTGCGAAAATCTAATTTAGTTCCCGATGCAGCCTATCGCATTTCTCCAAAGGTTCCGTTGCGAGCCGATATAGCTTTTGACTCGCACGGCGCGACGCTTCATATTGCGGCTTCTAAGA
>JAHPZR010038812.1:0-5000 GCA_019787425.1 Platygyra sinensis | reverse complement strand
AAGTCGAGAATTTTTTCCGAGATGTGAACAGAAGTATCGCGTTACAGTCGCCATATATGCAAATTAGAGTAAAGCTTTTTGCCCTCAACGAAAACGACGCAAAACATTTACATTTACATGCATTTGGATCCCTGCTAATCACCCAGCTGTCACATGGGCTCTGCGCCATGTAAGATTACTCAGTAAAAATAAGCGATCCAAATAAACGAGATGCCAAAGGTAAAACTGATGATCGGAAGGGCATTTAGCTATTATTGCAACTGAACCAGACTGGCCTCGAATTTCTGGTATACTTCAGAATTTCCTACGATACCCTCTGGGCTGTTTTTCTCCCAAGATCCATCTTCAGGATCTTTTAGAATCTTGGCCATTTGGAAGCGAATTTATTTGATTGCGCTAGTATCGTAATGCTGGCCATATTGACCTTGAAAAGCCGCTCGCCGATGGCGAAACCCGACCCGATTACCCGAGACCACCGTGCGCGCCTAGTTTCATCAAATCGGGATTGATTCGCATACTACACCAACATTTCTTACATTCTTTATACGTATACGCGGGGGAGACTATAATGCCTCCTCGGGTTTTGGCCTCTGGGCCAAAACCCTGCGGGGGCAAATAGTTCTCACTAAATCTGCCCCCGCTTCTATTTTATTCGTCAAGGGTATAAAATTCTTATAAAAATTCCACTGTGTATAAGGAAACTATTATTTATTGTATGAACTGAAGTTTTATATTTTTCTTTATGAACTACTGATGAAATCACTCATACTGTTCAACTAACTTAGGCATCTTATCATAAATATGATCCAAAGAATCAACTAAGTTAACTAAACCAACACATTCTGTTTAACTCATTCTATCACATGATATTCTTTAAATAATACTCTCGCGAAGTGCATTCTGGAAAAAAAAATATCAAACCACTCTGTTGTTCTAGTCTGATACTGAAACAAATCATTTGCCTTAATATACGAGGACTATATAAGCAAACGTATCTTGAAAGCAGAACAGAAGTCGAGAGTTTTTTTCCGAGATGTAAACAGAAGTATCGCGTTACTGTAGCCATATATGTAAATTAGAGTCAAGCTTTTTGTCCTCAACGATAACGCCGCAAGACATTTATTTCTACGTTTGGATCCCTGCCAGTCAAGCCAGCAGTCACATGGGCTCTACGCCACGTAAGTTTCCTCAGTAAAAATTAGCGGTCCAAATAAACGTGATCTTTATACGTGTAGTCATAGTTGATCCATTAACTATGGTGTAGTATTTGGGTCGAGTCTGTCAACCCCGTTGCTGATTTGTGTCCGACAAATCTGTACCAAACAGTTCAATCTGGTACCGCTGATTAACCTTTGAATTCATGATATAAAGAAATCACTGTGATGACAGATACCCGCCCTAAAATTTATTTTCGCAAATATTCTCCTCTCCTCCTCGTGCAGCAAATAATATCTTCCTCGATCTCCTCCTCGTGTTCGTGGTTGCAAGAATTACCCATGTAGCATTGCCTTGCGAGCTGACTGAAAAAATTAACCGGGACCACCGTGCGCGCCTAGTTTCTTCAAATCGGGATTGATTCGCATACTACACCAATATTTCTCATATTTCACACATTCTTTATACGTATACGCGGGGGAGACTATAATGCCTCCTCGGGTTTTGGCCTCTGGGCCAAAACCCTGCGGGGGCAAAAACAAAATAATTCACTCGTTCAAGTCAACTCGAAGCTACTCTCTTTCACTTCTTACGGCAAATATTGAAGTTTAACTGTTAGTGTGAAAAAGACCAAAGAAAGCCATCATTTTGATCAGATTACAATCACAAAATTGGGATTCTTCACAAGAACATCCAGAACAGACCCTTGCTATCAAAAAAGGGCAAATGGCCTGGTTGATTTACTTGACTGTAAAACTGGGATCAAGTCATCTGAGGCCATTTGCCTTGTGATCATTGTTTTAAAATATTGTGTACTTGATTAATTGATTCCTCCTTATGAGCTGCTGCTATATCTGTGGATTTCTTTGTGTCAGCAGTGTTATCCTGAGGTCTCTTAAAATCTAATGCATGCATTTTCGCATTAGTGAAGCAGGGACTAACATTGGGATTAATCGCCTTTTGTAGTAGATTCGCTCAAACAAGGTTAAAACACTTATAATTTCATTCAAGGTTTCATGCCTCTCAGTATTGCAGCTTCTTCACGCTATGTTCTGGCGTGCAAAATGGATGTGTACAAAAGAACCCCTGAGAACACCTGCAATACTCTGTAGATTGGCCTACAACTGTGAAGGACGTTAAGATAGTTCAGATACCCGAGGAAAACACGATCCCCGCTATGATTGGCCATCAAATAACTATAAAATAGTCTTTATAACATTTTTCAGCTTTCAGTTAATGTTTCCTATGACAAGCTTTTTAATCATGAGTACCAACAGACATTATAATACTAATTCAAATTTTTAACTTGGTCTTATAGAAATTTATAACAATTATTGTCTACTATACTGTTGCCAGTGCTCAAAATTATTTTACATCATTTATAGAACGTACATTTGGTCGTTGACTTTACAGTTAATTGATACAAACTATTCTCACTGCATATATAATAAGCCCGTTGCGCGGGAAAGGCTCAAGTTCTTAATTAAAATTCCAGCGTTCTGTACCTGCGCGCTATAGTAATATGATGCATTGCGGCCTCCGCTTCAAATGTCGTGGTCAGTTCAACGGAGTTCGGTGAAGTCACGTTAAAAGTTTCGCCCCTCCCACCTCCCTTGGTGGGGGTCGATGCTGTATCCTATATTTCACACGCCTTTTGCCCTGGCAGTCGCGGGTATCCTCCCATAACTTAGCTTCCCGTTTCAGG
This sequence comes from Platygyra sinensis, assembly GCA_019787425.1. Taxonomy (NCBI): domain Eukaryota; kingdom Metazoa; phylum Cnidaria; class Anthozoa; order Scleractinia; family Merulinidae; genus Platygyra; species Platygyra sinensis. Next base: position 2,140 of record JAHPZR010038812.1, on the reverse strand, counting down.
GCAATTGTATGCAGTAAGAATGATTTACTAATTTCGCTAATTTCGCTGACTGGACAACAAAAGAAATCAATTTAAAATTACTTTTACGACTTTTAACTACTCCACAGGACAAAATCATAACACGAGAACAGAGATGTCTTCAAATTCCAGCACCGGCCTAAAGGCTGGTTTTCTAGGACGCTAAACACTGTTATTTCTGTTGACATTTTGTTTATTATTTACTAGATTCTTTGTCATAGATAAAATAACTTGCAGTAAAATGCTACACGTACGAAACAACAACCCACAAAGACGGCGAAAGCATGGTTATGAAAGCCAATAGGAAACACCAGATCGTTTAAACATGGAAGTTAAACGCTTGAAATGGAGAAGAAAATGTGGGAAAGATACTTTTGTTTTTTGAATGTCGCTATGAAGGCTCGACGACTGAGGATTTAGATCGTCAAAAGTCTCTGGGAATTTACGGTCTGCACACCATAGAACCTGGCAAGGACCTGAGGAACGCGAAAAGGACGGAATCATTTTTCTTGACACAGCCTGTTGCTATGGATTCTTAAGTTACACTCGCTCCTGTATCAGAGAGGAGGAGGACGATTTCTGGGTTTCCAATGGAAGCTAGCAAACTCAGGTGATAGCCAAATAACGAATAAAGTCTTCCCAAGAAACATGGATCGCAACACAAGTTTTTTTAGGACAAAGAGGCCCCGGGGCAAAGAGCTCACCACAACGGCGCTAATGAAAACGGAGAAGGTGCAAAGAATTCGACGACGCTCAGTCGAAGAATCACTCGAAATTATTAACCAAAAGAAATCTCCGAAAATCCCGATGAAAATCAAAGCAGGGTAATTGGGAGGAAAAGCGTCAACCCGACACATGGAGAATTGGACGCCTCCGGTGGGACGTCCTTTAAACACAATTGATCAATGAGCCTGCGTAGCTTGGCGGTTTTTAAGCGGGGAAACCGCGATAACAAACCCAAAAGTCGCGAGGAGCCTGGGAGAGAGACAACTGAGAAACCGCCGGTTCCTCGCGGCTTCGCCGCTCGTTTTTCGCGGTTTCGCCGCTTACTCGCGCTCGAAAAATAGCTTAAAAAATAGCTTAAACCGCCAAGCTACGCCAGGCAATTTGGATCATTGAAACATTGAATGAAATCACAATTGCGGTTAGACAACAAAAATGTGCATTCGTGTGGGAAGGACTAATTTTGGAGGCGGAAAAAAGAATAGAAAAACGTCCATGACGTTAAAGGTACATGTACTGAAACGTCTCAACAGAAAAAAAATGTAAAAGAAAAATAGCGAATTTAAATTTGCAACACTTTAGTGGCAAGAGTTTTCAGCAGAAACCTCGAAACCACAAAATTTTTGGCGGAGTAAAGCAAGCAAATAGACCTCTACACAGAAGGCAACACCATCAGTGACTTGTGCCAAGTTAAATTACGAACATTGACAAGCCTGGCGCAAAAAGCTGGGAACACTAGAATTAAAAATTCTGTAAAAGAATTTCAAAATTAACAAGAGCCGTACTCAGATCAGCCTCGGACAACAGGATAGGGGAAAGATATTGACATAAACGAGTCTTGTGGCCGCCAAGGTTCGATCGGGGGGGGGCAAACTGGCGTTAGCGAGGTTGTTAAAGGACGGGACGTAAAAATCGAGTTTCGAAACGCGATCAGTACGAAAAGTAAGCCGAAAAGTTTGTTGTCGTTTGCTGGACTATTTCGAGGTTGCCCATTTAACCCAATTTCTTTGAGAGATTAAAGTAATTAAACTTAAACATAATACTCTGTTATGGTCCCCTGTCACTTTTTTCAAAAAGATAAAAATCGAACAAATTCAGGGTTCGGCGCTGTTTTTGTCAGCTGTTTAGCTTGGAATGATCCCGGTTTCAGCCCCCACCGAATTAATGCCCCCCCCTCCTCTCTCCCCCCCCCCCCCCCCCCCCCCCCATGAATGGCGACTAACGTGGCCGCACGAATTGTATTAATCTTGGACAGAACCTGCGCCCCTTTGAGTTAGGAGAGAGAGCAGATGGGTGGGCGGGGGTGGGGGTGAACCTCAACCTCGTTTCTTAGGGCTTTTTTAAAATCTCTAAAGGACAGCCCTTGGAAACGAAGTTTGGGGAAGGGGGGAGCATTAGC
>JAHPZR010038811.1:15000-21695 GCA_019787425.1 Platygyra sinensis | reverse complement strand
ATTTGCATCAAAAATGGCGTCCCTGTTAACTCTAAACGATGACTGTCTCCATAGAATTGTGTCGTGTTTAGATGATCCTGGCTCCTTTTACAACATCTCTCTGACCTGTAAGAGACTTTTACAAGTTACTAAAAGCACGAGGAATGTCATACATTCAAAGCTTTTGCAATTAAAGGCAGAGTACTACATCAAGAGTTACTTGGTCGACATTACAAATACACTGAATACAAGTAAAAGAAGAGCTGGAAGGGCTCGAAAAAGCGATGACTACGACAAGTACTGCAAACTACGAGATCTTCTTCACGGTTCTGCTCGCCTTACAGCAGCGAAAGGAACACTGAGCTATGCCAAAGTGATTGATGTGTGGCAGCAAAACGGGCCTGTAGTCGCTAAACTGTTCACATGGATTGCAAACCGAGAAACCAGGGTGGAAGAAGGATGGCCTCGTGCAACTTGTAGCACGCAGTATCAGAGCGTGACGCTTCATTTGCCAAGCTGCGACAAGAACATGGTGATCGACACCAAGTACTTTCATGATTATATTGGTAACTACGATAATGAGCTGAGTATCCGTGTAAAATGTGGAGATTTAGATGTTACATCAGAACGTAAGTTAAACTAAATATTAGCTTGCGAACTAGCTTATACGTATTTCCGGTTGTCGATCGCTTGTCTCCTGCTTAACCATATGTGTTTTATTTTTACCCGATCCATTTGACTGGCCTAGAACCCTTAAACCTGATATACACTGTAATTTTCTCATCCAAGGCCTCTGGTTTAATTCTACAGACCTTCTTTCCCCTGTGAGTTTGGTTTTGTTTATTTTCTCCAAGACGCTTATTCCTGGGCTGTCCAAATAATCGATATTAATATATGATTGGAAAAACAACTGATAAATCAATATCAATCAACAAAATTAGTTTATTGGTATTGATTGGTATTGGTCAAATATCAATGACCAATCGACTTTACACAAATTAAAGCTGTTTATCAATTGCTTTTGATTGACAAAATAAAATACACCCAAACTTCTCAAATTATGTTGACTGATTTTTAACTGTCAATATGTCGATCATCAAGTTAAGGGTACCACCTTTGCCAGTTTGAAGGAAATGTTGGCAAGTGATTTGCTGCATACCAGAACAAGTGACAACACAGGAACATGTTTAAACCAATACTAATGAAAGTGTGTGGATAAAAATTAGTGTAATAAAAAGTTGTTAATGATCTATATTAAGAGCCTATTTCCAACAGCTATATAGTAAAACGTGACAAAATTTGTCACCAATTGATACCAATTAGGCCATTAATTAACACTCCTCTGATAATCAGTGACCAATCAATAAAAAAGTCACTCAAATCCTTTTCATTGATTGCTCATCAGTTACCAGTATCAGTCCAGATTGATTGATATGATATAATTTGATTGGTATATATCAATTACAATATCACTGGTTATCAACTTTATCAATTGGACACCCTGGACACTTGATGCAGGAGCATATCTTAGTTTTTTTTTGTAGTCACTGTGTTGAAAGTAATCCTGAATACCTTTGGCATGTGTTGCTACACTCTATGATGTACGTTTAAAACCTCATGTCAACTTATTATGACAACAGTTAATTATTTTCTCAAGATGCACATAATGATCTTATTCTCTGTAGGTTTTACCCGGTATTGTCCTGAAGATTTCTTTTACTGGGAGGAGGAGGCCATTCCTGCTGCTGCAAAACCAATGAAACCAGTGATACAACTTCTGCAGAAAGAGCTTGGCGACACCACGCCTCCAATAACAGATCTCTTCTTTGTATGGCTGTGTTTCTTTTTTCCAGATGAAGGTGAATTGCTCAAAGAACACCAACTTAGTTTTAAAGATGCTGGAAGGAATGCAAAACCAACTCCTAGTTCTGTCCAGTCAGCTATACACTGGTTCCACCAGAATCTGCAAGCTGGAACTAAATTCCAAGACCTGGTGTCTGGATGGAAGAGCGAGGATGAACAAGAATCAAAGTATTCCAAGATGATTGTAGACACCATTCATCTCTTGTCTCAGAGATTGGAATTGAAGCTCCTTCAGAGGCTACAAGAAGATGCTGCCAGTTTTTATCACATTGTGTCTGAAGATGAGCTGAAAAAGCTACCCAAGGAACTTTTGCTTGACTTAATCCTACGCACATCATTAGAAGAAAGCAATTACAGCCCTGGTTCAATTTCTGACAAGTTTGTAAAGAGCAAAGTTTCATTCAGGTGTAAGGGGAACAAAATCATCAACCTGTGGGGTGGCATGCATGGGGATGGTGCAAGTTATCCAACCTGGGACAGGTTAGAGCTGAAATTCACCCTACCAGATGGTAAAATGTTAACGTTGGACACAGGGTACCTTGATTACAGATCCAAAAAAAGACCTTTGCCAATTGAACAACTGAGCCCGGTTACAGAGCTTCTTCAGGAAGGTATCATTGATAGAATGCAAGGTGGGAAGATTCCAAAGCTCAATAATCTGTTCACGGCTGTCTACTTTGTACATGCACTGAACTTATATGAGGCTGAAGAAACTTTCTTAGGAGAATATAAGCAGCTGATCCCGTCAAAGTCAGATGAAGAATCGTCATCTGAGGACAGTGAGCCATAACTATTAGAATTTAGTCACATACTACAGACTTGGTGCATAAAATTAGCAGATGGAGAACTGTGGACCGTAGACTACAGACTGCAGACTGCAGGATCGAGAGCTTACAATTAAAGAGTGTAATCTGCATTCTAAGTGCTATTTAGGCTATTCCAACCTAACTGTAGTCTGTAGTCTTAACAGTCTGCAAATGTCATACACCACTACAGACTGTACTTGTAGTGTGTTTAATCTCACTAGTAAAAATAAAAATATACCCAAAGATAATCTTGCTGCATAGAGTTCTACCCAGTAGATGTATTGTGCAATATGTGTATCTGTATGTGTAGGATATCATGCATTGCATGTATAATTTTTGTACAGCATATTTGATACATGTATATATGATCAGGATCTGTAGAGGGTATTATGTAGTGAGTAGCTGTAATGAGCAGCAGACTTGAAAAGTTTCCCAACTCTGGAAGGGAGACAAACGTATTCAATCAGTAACTTCTCTACTTAGGCCCCTTCCTCCCCTTCCCGCTAAAAAACATGCCAGACATTGATTTAGAAAATAACAAACCATGATATGTTCAGGTTAAAGGGGCAATTAATCAAATTTATACATAACCCATACTGCAGAATTCTAGATTTCTAGGATATTCATATGTTTCTACGTTGATAATAAGTAGCAGAAGAATAGTTTTGAAATTTTTTTTGAGAAAGTGGAAAACATGTGGAAATAAATCCATTATTGCTTGGTGTATAGATTTGAATTGCAACACTTTAGTGCAAGAGTTTCCAGCAGAAACCTCGAAACCACAATTTTTGCGTACTAGTAAAGCAGAAATAACCTCTACACAAGGGCAAAACATCAGTGACTTGCCAAGTTATCACGAATTGCAAGCCTGGCGTAAAAGCTGGGAAACTAGAATTATAAATTCTGTAAAAGATTTCAAAATTACAAGCCGACTCAAATCAGCCTCGGCAACAGGATATGGGAAAGATATTGACATACACGAGGTTTGTGCCGTCAAGGTTCGACCGCAAACGGCGTTAGCGAGGTTGTTAAAGGACGGACGCAAATCGAGTTAGAAACGCGATCAGTATGAAAATTAGGCGAAAATGTGTTTGCGTTTGCTGGCTATTCGATGCAATTTTACTAATTTCTTTGAAGGTTAAGTAATTAATTTAAACAAATACTCTGTTATGGTCCAATGTCACTTAAAAAAAAAATAAAATTGCTAACCAACCTCGTTTCTAAGGCTTTAATCTCTGAGGGAGAAGCCCCTGGGAACGAGGTTGGAAGGGGTGGGGAGCATTAGCTGAGCACCCTGAACCAAAAGGTACACTATTTCTATTGATCTTTTAAGATCTTGGCTTTGAACTTTTTATTCCTACCTTGAAGCTAAGATGTGTAACTAAGTTTAGAGTGTTTCTTCTATTAAATACAACATTCTTAAATATCATTTACACTACCTCAAAAATTGAACCACTATTATTTCCCTAACCAAGTTATCTTTAACTTAGTTTCTTAAAATAATATTTATTCCTTTTCATAGTATTAAAGTATACACCAAGCAATAATGGATTTATTTCCACATGTTTTCCACTTTCTCAAAAAAAAATTTCAAAACTATTCTTCTGCTACTTATTATCAACGTAGAAACATATGAATATCCTAGAAATCTAGAATTCTGCAGTATGGGTTATGTATAAATTTGATTAATTGCCCCTTTAACCTGAACATATCATGGTTTGTTATTTTCTAAATCAATGTCTGGCATGTTTTTTAGCGGGAAGGGGGGGAGGGGGCCTAAGTAGAGAAGTTACTGATTGAATACGTTTGTCTCCCTTCCAGAGTTGGGAAACTTTTCAAGTCTGCTGCTCATTACAGCTACTCACTACATAATACCCTCTACAGATCCTGATCATATATACATGTATCAAATATGCTGTACAAAAATTATACATGCAATGCATGATATCCTACACATACAGATACACATATTGCACAATACATCTACTGGGTAGAACTCTATGCAGCAAGATTATCTTTGGGTATATTTTTATTTTACTAGTGAGATTAAACACACTACAAGTACAGTCTGTAGTGGTGTATGACATTTGCAGACTGTTAAGACTACAGACTACAGTTAGGTTGGAATAGCCTAAATAGCACTTAGAATGCAGATTACACTCTTTAATTGTAAGCTCTCGATCCTGCAGGCTGCAGTCTGTAGTCTACGGTCCACAGTTCTCCATCTGCTAATTTTATGCACCAAGTCTGTAGTATGTGACTAAATTCTAATAGTTATAGCTCACTGTCCTCAGATGACGATTCTTCATCTGACTTTGACGGGATCAGCTGCTTATATTCTCCTAAGAAAGTTTCTTCAGCCTCATATAAGTTCAGTGCATGTACAAAGTAGACAGCCGTGAACAGATTATTGAGCTTTGGAATCTTCCTACCTTGCATTCTATCAATCATACCTTCCTGAAGAAGCTCTGTAACCGGGCTCAGTTGTTCAATTGGCAAAGGTCTTTTTTTGGATCTGTAATCAAGGTACCCTGTGTCCAACGTTAACATTTTACCATCTGGTAGGGTGAATTTCAGCTCTAACCTGTCCCAGGTTGGATAACTTGCACCATCCCCATGCATGCCACCCCACAGGTTGATGATTTTGTTCCCCTTACACCTGAATGAAACTTTGCTCTTTACAAACTTGTCAGAAATTGAACCAGGGCTGTAATTGCTTTCTTCTAATGATGTGCGTAGGATTAAGTCAAGCAAAAGTTCCTTGGGTAGCTTTTTCAGCTCATCTTCAGACACAATGTGATAAAAACTGGCAGCATCTTCTTGTAGCCTCTGAAGGAGCTTCAATTCCAATCTCTGAGACAAGAGATGAATGGTGTCTACAATCATCTTGGAATACTTTGATTCTTGTTCATCCTCACTCTTCCATCCAGACACCAGGTTTTGGAATTTAGTTCCAGCTTGCAGATTCTGGTGGAACCAGTGTATAGCTGACTGGACAGAACTAGGAGTTGGTTTTGCATTCCTTCCAGCATCTTTAAAACTAAGTTGTTGTTCTTTGAGCAATTCACCTTCATCTGGAAAAAAGAAACACAGCCATACAAAGAAGAGATCTGTTATTGGAGGCGTGGTGTCGCCAAGCTCTTTCTGCAGAAGTTGTATCACTGGTTTCATTGGTTTTGCAGCAGCAGGAATGGCCTCCTCCTCCCAGTAAAAGAAATCTTCAGGACAATACCGGGTAAAACCTACAGAGAATAAGATCATTATGTGCATCTTGAGAAAATAATTAACTGTTGTCATAATAAGTTGACACGAAGTTTTAAACGTACATCATAGAGTGTAGCAACACATGCCAAAGGTATTCAGGATTACTTTCAACACAGTGACTACAAAAAAACTAAGATATGCTCCTGCATCAAGTGTCCAGGGTGTCCAATTGATAAAGTTGATAACCAGTGATATTGTAATTGATACCAATCAAATTATATCATATCAATCAATCTGGACTGATACTGGTAACTGATGAGCAATCAATGAAGAGGATTTGAGTGACTTTTTGTTGATTGGTCATTGATTATCAGAGGAGTGTTAATTAATGGCCTAATTGGTATCAATTGGTTACAAATTTAATGTCACGTTTTAATAATATAGCTGTTGGAAATAGGCTCTTAATATAGATCATTAACAAATTTTTATTATACTAATAAAATAATGATAAAAAGGTTCTTATCCACACACTTTCATTAGTATTGGTTTAAACAAGTTCCTGTGTTGTCACTTGTTCTGGTATGCAGCAAATCACTTGCCAACATTTCCTTCAAACTGGCAAAGGTGGTACCCTTAACTTGATGATCAACATATTGACAGTTAAAAATCAGTCAACATAATTTGAGAAGTTTGGGTGTACTTTATTTTGTCAATCAAAAGCAATTGATAAACAGCTTTAATTTGTGTAAAGTCGATTGGTCATTGATATTTGACCAATACCAATCAATACCAATAAACTAATTTTGTTGATTGATATTGATTTATCAGTTGTTTTTCCAATCA
>JAHPZR010038811.1:0-10000 GCA_019787425.1 Platygyra sinensis | reverse complement strand
CCTTGCTATCAAAAAAGGGCAAATGGCCTGGTTGATTTACTTGACTGTAAAACTGGGATCAAGTCATCTGCGGCCATTTGCCTTGTGATCATTGTTTTAAAATATTGTGTACTTGATTAATTGATTCCTCCTTATGAGCTGCTGCTATATCTGTGGATTTCTTTGTGTCAGCAGTGTTATCCTGAGGTCTCTTAAAATCTAATACATGCATTTTCGCATTAGTGTAAGCAGGGACTAACATTGGCATTAATCGCCTTTTGTAGTAGATTCGCTCAAACAAGGTTAAAACACTTATAATTTCATTCAAGGTTTCATGCCTCTCAGTATTGCAGCTTCTTCACGCTATGTTCTGGCGTGCAAAATGGATGTGTACAAAAGAACCCGTGAGAAACACCTGCAACACTCTGTAGATTGGCCTACAACTGTGAGGACGTTAAGATAGTTCAGATACCCGAGGAAAACACCATCCCCGCTATGATTGGCCATCAAATAATTATAAAATAGTCCTTTATAACATTTTCCAGCTTCAGTTAATGTTTCCTATGACAATGCTTTTTAAACATTGAGTTACCAACCAACATTAGATAATCCTAATTCAAAATTTTTCACTTGGTCTTATAGAAAATTTATACCAATTATTGTCTACTTATACTGTTGCCCAGTGCTCAAAATTATTTTACATTCATTTTATACAACGTACATATTTGGTCGTTGACTTTACAGTTAATTGATACGGAACTATTCTCACTGCATATATAATAAGCGCGTTGCGCGGGAACAGGCGTCAAGTTCTTCCAATTCCAGCGTTCATCTGACCTCGCGCGCTAGTAAAATAGGATGCACTGCAGGCTCCGCTTCAAATGTCACAATTCCCTCCTGGTCAGTTCAACGGATACTCACTGGAAGGGATAGACCAGAAGGCCCTTCTTCCTTCTGTGACGTTTCGTGACCCTTTATACAAAGTAATACTCTATATATGGTGAAACAAAACGTCTCCAGTTTGCTTGCGGTTAGTTCCACTCTTGTTTGCTTGCGGTTAGTTCCACCCTGGTTTGCTTGCGGTTAGTTCCATCCCGGTTTGCTTGCGGTTAGTTCCATCCCGGTTTGCTTGCGGTTAGTTCCATCCCGGTTTGCTTGCGGTTAGTTCCATCCCGGTTTGCTTGCGGTTAGCTTTCATTTTGTGGTTTGGGTGACACACTATTACATTGACTTAGACTTGTAGTATTTAAAGTTTAAAAAAACCGAATTTGGTAGCTGGCGCTCCGATGGCGTAGTGGATCAGTGGGTGTTTCCTGAGTCGTGGTACCCGGGTTCGACTCCCGGTGTCCACATGGTTAAATATTTCTTTCTTCTTCTTTCTTAGCAATTAAACAAAAAACTAAGTGTCTTCTTTATGTGAATTTAAAAAAAAAGAAGTGTTTGGTGCATGAAATGTGACAGAGGGAAGAAGGGCCTTCTGGTCTATCCCATCAAGTGACTACCCAGTTCAACGGAGTTCGCGTGAAGTCACGTCAAAAGTTTCGCCCCGCCCACCTCCCTGTGGTGGGGTCCGATGTGTCTGTATCCTATATTTCACACCGCCTCTTTTGCCCTGGCCAGTCGCGGTTATCCTCCTATAACTGAGCTCTCCCGTTTCCCAGGGCAATTGTATGCCAGTAAGAATGATGTTACTACATTTCGCTAATTTCGCTGGACTGGACAAACCAAAGAAATCAATTTAAAATTACTTTTACGGACTTTTAAATAAACCTCCATAGGACAAATCATAACACGAGAATCAGGGAGAGGGTCTTCAAATTCCAGCACCGGCCCTCAAGGCTGGGTTTCTAGGACGCTAACCACTGTATTTACTGTTGACATTTTGTTGATTAATTTACTAGACTTCTATTGTACATAGATAAAATAACTTTTGGCAGTAAAATGCTACACGTACGAAACACAAACCCACCAAGACGGCGAAAGCATGGTTATGAAAGCCAATAGGAAACACAGATCGTTTTAAACATGGAAGTTAAACGCATTGAAATGGAGAAGAAAATGTGGGAAAGATACTTTTGTTTTTGAAATGTCGCTTATGAAGGCTCGACGACTGAGGATTTTAGATCGTCAAAAGTCTCTGGGAATTTACGGTCTGCACACCATAGAACCTGGCAAGGACCTGAGGAACGCGAAAAGGACGGAATCATTTTTCTTGACACAGCCTGTTGCTATGGATTCTTAAGTTACACTCGCCCCTGTATCAGAGAGGAGGAGGACGATTTCTGAGTTTCCAATGAAGCTAGCAAACTCAGGTGATAGCCAAATAACGAATAAGCTTCCAAGAAACATTGATCGCAACAACTTTTTAGACAAAGAGCCCCGGGCAAAGAGCTCACCACACGGCCTAATGAAACGGAGAAGGTGAAAGAATTCGACGACGCTCAGTCGAAGAATCACTCGAAATTATTAACAAAAGAATCTCCGAAAATCGATGAAATCAAAGCAGGTAATTGGGAGGAAAATCGTAAACCCAACAATGGAGAAATTGGCAGCCTCGGTGACGTCTTTAGTATCAATTTGATCATTAGCCTGCGTAGCTTGGCGGTTTTTAAGCGGGGAAACCGCGATAACAAACCCAAAAGTCGCGAGGAGCCTGGGAGAGAGACAACTGAGAAACCGTTCCTCGCGGCTTCGCCGCTCGTTTACTCGATCGCGCTCGAAAAATAGCTTAAAAAATAGCTTAAACCGCCAAGCTACGCAGGCTATTTGATCATTGAAAATGATGAATCACAATTGCAGTTAGACAACAAAAATGTTCGTGTGGACAATTTTGGAGCCGGAAAAGAAAGAAACGTCCATGACGTTAAAGGTACATGTACTGAAACGTCTCAACAGAAAAAAAATTAAAGAAAATAGCGATTTAAATTGCAACACTTTAGTGCAAGAGTTTTCAGCAGAAACCTCGAAACCACAATTTTTGCGGAGTAAAGCAGAAATAACCTCTACACAAAGGCAAAACATCAGTGACTTGCCAAGTTAAATTACGAATTGCAAGCCTGGCGCAAAAGCTGGGAAACTAGAATTAAAAATTCTGTAAAAGATTTCAAAATTACAAGCCGACTCAAATCAGCCTCGGCAACAGGATATGGGAAAGATATTGACATAAACGAGTCTTGTGCCGCCAAGGTTCGATCGCAAACGGCGTTAGCGAGGTTGTTAAAGGACGGACGTAAATCGAGTTAGAAACGCGATCAGTACGAAAGTAAGCCGAAAATTTGTTTGCGTTTGCTGGCTATTCGATGCAATTTTACCAATTTCTTTGAAGATTAAGTAATTAACTTAAACAAATACTCTGTTATGGTCCAATGTCACTTTTTTCAAAAAGATAAAATCGAACAAATTCAGGGTTCGCGCTGTTTTGTCAGCTGTTTAGCTTGGAATGATACCGGTTTCGCCCCCACCGAATTTGCCCCCCCTCCTCCCCCCCCCCCCCCCCCCCCCCCCATGAATGGAGACTAACGTGCGCACGTGTATTAATCTTGGACAGAAACTGGCCCCTTTGAGTTTAGAGAGAGAGAGATGGGTGGGCGGGGGTGGGGGTGAACCCAACCTCGTTTCTAGGGCTTTTTTTAAAATCTCTAAAGGAAAGCCTTGGAAACGAAGTTGGGGAAGGGGGGAGCATTAGCTGAGCCAAAAGATACACTATTTCTGTTGATACGACTAATCTTGGTTTTAAACATTTTATTCCTACCTTGAAGCTAAGAATGTATAACAAAGTTTAGAGTGTTTTTTCTATAAATACAACATTCTTAATATCGTTTATACTACCATAAAAATTGAACCACTATTATTTCCTTAACCAAGTTGGCTATAACTTAGTTTCTTAAATATTTATCCCTTTTCATAGTATTAAAGTATACACCTAGCAATAATGGATTTATGTTTACATGTTTTCCACTTTCTCAAAAAAACGACAAAACTATCCTTCTGCTACTATCAATTAGAATATCCTAGAAATCTTAAGAATTCTACAGTATAGGTTATGTATAAATTTGATTAATCATCAGAGAAACATTCTGGGAATTATCACAAACTATATTATTATTCCTATAAGCTATCAGACAGGTCCAGATTTTCTTGTTATCATTCAAAACAATTCACTTTTAAAAACAGCTCGGGACAACTTTGTTTGTATTAGTTGTTAGGGCTGTCAGTAAGGTAGGCTCGATTTCCGTCGCTCTCTCGCGTCTGGTCTACCTACCCGAGAAGTGAGTTCGGGGGAGGAGCGCGGGCTCCTTTCCCGGACAGCGGCTGGTAATCGAGCCTATCAGTAAGGGCCATACATTGTAACCTGCATTAGAGCTGTCAGTAAGGGCCATACATTGTAACCTGCATTAGAGCTGTCAGTAAGGGCCATACATTGTAACCTGCATTAGAGCTGTCAGTAAGGGCCATACATTGTAACCTGCATTAGAGCTGTCAGTAAGGGCCATACATTGTAACCTGCATTAGAGCTGTCAGTAAGGGCCATACATTGTAACCTGCATTAGAGCTGTCAGTAAGGGCCATACATTGTAACCTGCATTAGAGCTGTCAGTAAGGGCCATACATTGTAACCTGCATTACAGCTGTCAGTATGGGCCATACATTGTAACCTGCATTAGAGCTGTCAGTAAGGGCCATACATTGTAACCTGCATTAGAGCTGTCAGTAAGGGCCATACATTGTAACCTGCATTAGAGCTGTCAGTAAGGGCCATACATTGTAACCTGCATTAGAGCTGTCAGTAAGGGCCATACATTGTAACCTGCATTAGAGCTGTCAGTAAGGGCCATACATTGTAACCTGCATTAGAGCTGCCAGTAAGGGTCATACATTGTAACCTGCATTAAAGCTGTCAGTAAGGGCCATACATTGTAACCTGCATTAGAGCTGTCAGTAAGGGCCATACATTGTAACCTGCATTAGAGCTGTCAGTAAGGGCCATACATTGTAACCTGCATTAGAGCTGTCAGTAAGGGCCATACATTGTAACCTGCATTAGAGCTGTCAGTAAGGGCCATACATTGTAACCTGCATTAGAGCTGTCAGTAAGGGCCATACATTGTAACCTGCATTAGAGCTGTCAGTAAGGGCCATACATTGTAACCTGCATTAGAGCTGTCAGCAAGGGCCATACATTGTAACCTGCATTAGAGCTGTCAGTAAGGGCCATACATTGTAACCTGCATTAGAGCTGTCACTAAGGGCCATACATTGTAACCTGCAACATCTCTTATGGCTGAGTATGACACTGTAGATGACCCCTGAAAGATGTTTTGGGAGTATTTTCCCATTAGTGATCCATGTAATCCCACAAAAAGCAAAACTCTCTTACAGGTGTAAGAGATCCAGGCAACAGTTGAGTCATCACTGGTTATTATCATAAATGTGTAAGGCCTTGGAGTCAAGGCTGGCTCATAGCTGCCAGAGCTTATGCTGGTTTTTGTAGCATGAAGCAGCTAGAAGTATTTCTACTTTCCCTGGACGGGTTGCTAGTCCATCGCAGGTCACTCCCCCACAAATTGTTAGGTTTCCCCAAATTTTTACTCTTCATAGCTGTACTTCCTTATTCAATTCCTTATCCAGTTCCAATCCTGTTCTGTCCTTAATACTTCGAATTGACCATGTAGCCTTAATGAACTAATGAATACAAGTTTCTCTTAAGTAGTTCTTCTTTTGCCTTTTCTGTAATACGTTTCTTTTAATTAAGGTTAGCAGATGTCATTTATTTTTATTGTTCCCGGCCAGCCTCGATTAGCTTTTGCTACCTGCGGTGCCAGGTCTGTCTACTGTAATATGTGTAAAATGTAACAATAAAATTGTCTTGTTGTCAATAAGCCCTTTGCAGTTTACGATCACATGGTACAAAAACCGCCATGCTGGAGAGCAAACTGCCCACTGGGACATCCAAAACAAAATAATATGAAGTAAATTTGCTTTGTTTTGGTTGTCTCAGTGGGCAGTTTGCTCTCCAGCATGGCGGTTTTTTGTACCATGTGATCGTAAACTGCAAAGGGCCCATTTGCCGGTACCCATTTATACTCCTGGGTGGAGAGAGGTACTGAGGAGTAAAGTGTCTTGCACAAGAACCCAACACAATGTTCCTGGCCAGGGCTCAAACCCAGACCGCTTGCTCTGGAGTCGAGCTCACTAACCATGAGGCTACCCTGCCTCCCACTATCATAAACGCTATCACTAATTACCACCGTTTACGTTGATACGCGACTTTCAAAAACGAAACACCCGCGAAAACGTTTCCAAAATTTCCGTCAATCATACATGTTATCGAGAGATCGGATCGAAATCCACCAATCACAGCCCGCTAGCATGACGTAAAGAAGGTCTGAAGGTCACACTAGTGGCTGTGATTGGTGGATTTCGATCCAATCTGTTGATAACATGTATGATTGACGGAAATTTTGGAAACGTTTCCGCTAGTGTTTTGTTTTCAAAAGTCGCGTATCAACAAAAACGGTGGTAATAACTGGACTGTCCTGGAAATTGGGGCTTTGTTAGACAAGGGTCCAGCTATTACAGAGGAAAGTAGGGGGTCTGGCCAAAAAATTTAAAGTGAGTGTTGATACATTCATCAGCCCATAGTTGTTTGGTTTTTTAACCTGAGTGAACATATCATGGTTTGTTATTTCATAATTCAATGCCTGGCATGTTTTTTAGGGGGTAGGAGGGGAGTGGTGCTAAGCAGAGATGTTACTGATTGAATACGTTTGTCTCACTTCCGGAGTTGGGAAACTTATCAAGTCTTCTCCTCATTACAGCTACTCGCTACATAATACCCTCTACAGATCCTGATCATATACATGTATACAATAATTATCAAATATGTTGTACAATATATGCAATGCATGATATCCTACACATACACATATTGCACAATGCATCTACTGGGTAGAACTCTATGCAGCAAGGTTATCTTTGGGTATATTTTTTTATTTTTACTATAGTGAGATTACACACACTACAAGTACAGTCTGTAGTGGTGTATGACATTTGCAGACTGTCAAGACTGCGGACAACAGTTGGGTCAGAATAGCCTGAATAGCACTTAGAATGCAGATTACACTAATGGTAAGCGCTCGATTCTGCAGTCTGCAGCCTGCAGTCTGTGGCCCACAGTTCTCCACCTGCTAATGTCATGCACCAAGTCTGTAGTCTGTGACTAAATTCTTAATATAGTTATGGCTCACTCTCCTCAGATGATGATTCTTCATCTGACTCCGATGGGATCAGTTCATTATATTCTCCTAAGAAACTTTCTTCAGCCTGAGAAAAGTTCAGTGCATGTAGGAAATAGACAGCTGTGAACAAGTTATTGAGCTTTGGGATCTTCTCACCTTGCATTCTATCATTGATGCCTTCCTGAAGAAGTTCTGTAACTGGGCTCAGTTGTTCAATTGGCAAAGGTCTTTTTTTGGATCTGTAATTAAGGTACCCTGTGTCCAACGTTAACATTTTACCATCTGGTAGGGTGAATTTCAGCTCTAACCTGTCCCAGGATGGATAACTTGCGCCGTCCCCATGCATGCCACCCCACAGGTTGATGATTTTGTTCCCCTTACACCTGAATGAAACTTTGCTCTTTACAAACTTGTCAGAAATTGAACCAGGGCTGTAATTGCTTTCTTCTAATGATGTGCGTAGGATTAAGTCAAGCAAAAGTTGCTTGGGTAGTTTTTTCAGCTCGTAGCCATATGCAATGTGATAAAAGCTGGCAGCATCTTCTTGTAGTCGCTGAAGGAGCTTCAATTCCAATCTCTTAGACAAGAGATAAATGGTTTCTGCAATTATCTTGGAATACTTTGATTCTTGTTCATCCTCACTCTTCCATGCAGACACCAGTTCTTGGAATTTAGTTCCAGCTTGCAGATTCAGGTGG
The DNA here is from genome assembly GCA_019787425.1 of Platygyra sinensis. Taxonomy (NCBI): domain Eukaryota; kingdom Metazoa; phylum Cnidaria; class Anthozoa; order Scleractinia; family Merulinidae; genus Platygyra; species Platygyra sinensis. The sequence continues at coordinate 2,085 of JAHPZR010038811.1, read as the reverse complement.
AACTGTTCTATGGCTGACTGGACAGAGCTAGGAGTTGGTTTTGCATTTCTTCCAGCATCTTTAAAACTAAGTTGGTGTTCTTTGAGCAATTTACCTTGTCTACCTTCACCTGGAAAAAAGAAACACAGCCAGACAAAGAAGAGATCTGTTATTGGAGGGGTGGTGTCACCAAGCTCTTTCTGCAGAAGTTGTATCACTGGTTTCATTGGTTTTGCAGCAGCAGGAATGGCTTCCTCCTCCCAGTACAAGAAATCTTCAGGACAATACCGGGTAAAACCTACAGAGAACAAGATCATTATATACATCTTGAGACAAATAATTAACTGTTGTCATAATTAGTTGACATGAGATTTTAAACCTATCATAGAGTGTGGTATTTAACGCAATCCAAAGGTATTCAGGATTACTTTCGACACTACAAAGACAATTATTATGATGCATAAGTGCCCAGGGTGTCCAATTGATGAAGTCGATAACCAATGATACTGCATTAAATTGATACCAAATTGATCAAATTATACCATATCAATCGATCCACTGATACTGGTAACTGATGAGCAATCGATAAAGAGGATTTGTGTGATATTTTATTGATTGGTCATTGATTATCAAACTAATAAAATAATGATAAAAGGGTTCTCATCCATCCACTTTTGTTAGCATTACTTTAAACATGTTCCTGTGTTGTCCATTTTTCTGGTATGCAGGGAATCAGTTGCCAACATTTCCTTCAAATGCAATCAACATATTGACATTTGAAAATCGGTCAACATAATTTGAGAAGTTTGGCCGCAATTTATTTTGCCAGTCAAAAGCAATTGATAAACAGCTTTTGCCTGAAGTCGATTGGTCATTGATATTTGACCAATACCAATTGATACCATAAACTACAATGGGCGACAAAAGTGTTGAGACACTTTGCCATTTTGGAGTACTTATGGCCAATTTCCCCCTTCAACTCTACGATTCTACCCCCTCCCCCTCAAACAATGTTGGATTTGATGTCTCTAGAACTTGCTTTTTTTCTAAACAACATTGAAAAGGGGGAGGGGGTGTGGCTCTCAATGCAAATTGAATTTCAAATAGAATAAGTGAAATGCTGCAATTAGCACTCGATTCAGGCAACTGTCTCAACTACTTTTGTCGCCCATTGTAGTTTTGTCGATTGATATTGATTTATCATTTGCTTTTCCAGTCATAAATTAACATCGATTGGACAGCCCGGGGTAAGCGTCTTGGAGAAGATTAAAACAAACCAAACTCACAGGGGAAAGGGCCATCCAGAGTTCTGTAGAATACATTCTATAGAGAGCCTTGGTTAAAAAAATTATATCAGGCTTAAGGGTTAATAATATGACCGGTGGAGACAAGCGATCGACAGCCGGAAATACAAGTTAAGCTTTAATACGTCTGCATTAATTTGCAAGCTAATAATATATTTAGCTTACCTTCTGATGTAACATCTAAATCTCCACAGTTTACATGGATACTCAGCTCATCATCGTAGTTACCAATATAATCATGAAAGTACTTGGTGTTGATAACCATGTTCTTGTCGCAGCTTGGCAAATGAAGCGTCACACTCCGATACTGCGTGCTACAAGTTGCTCGAGGCTCTCCTTCTTCCATGTTGGTTTCTCGATTTGCAATCCATGTGAACAGTTTAGCGACTACAGGCCCGTTTTGCTGCCACACATCAATCACTTTAGCATAGCTCAGTATTCCTTTCGCTGCTGTAAGGCGTGCAGAACCGTGAAGAAGATCTCGTAATTTGCAGTACTTGTCGTAATCATCGCGTCTCCGAGCTCTGCTTCCACCACTTGTATTTGTAATGTCGACCAAGTAACTCTTGATGTAGTACTCTGCCTTTAATTGCAAAAGCTTTGAATGTATGACATTCCTCGTGCTTTTAGTAACTTGTAAGAGTCTCTTGCAGGTCAGTGAGATGTTGTAAAAGGAGCCAGGATCATGCAAACACGACAAAATTCTATGCAGACAGTCATCGTTTAGAGCTAATAGGGACGCCATTTTGATGCAAATTGCCCCACCTCTCTCCCCCTGCTAAGATTGGATAGGTCCGTTTTG
>JAHPZR010038810.1:0-16040 GCA_019787425.1 Platygyra sinensis | reverse complement strand
GCTTCACTTCAGACGTAGTAAATTTTTGCAAGGACCACCGTTACAAAATATAAAAGACCGGATCCTCTTGTTGCAGAAGGATATAATCAGCAATACTTAGTGCTGAATAGATAAATCTTGTTGTTGTTTGTTGTTGTTGTTAATAGAACGAAATTTATGCGAGGCTTGATTGAACAGTATAGGGATATATTTTCCGGAATATTTCGGAGGGCAACGGCCGTCCTTCTTCACGGTGTTCTCTGTAACACCCTGAAGAAGGAAGGCCGTGCCTTTCGAAATATTGGACAATATATATCCCTATACTGTTTTAATTAGCCTTGCTAATTTTCGTCTATCAGGTTTCTTCATTTGCTTATGACATAGATTTTACTGTTTTACACGGGCATAACAATAAAACACGCTTTTTCTGTGTTTTATACTCTGATAAAACATGGGTTTTTGACCAATCAGAGCGCGTGCAGGGTCTTATCTATATTTTAAATGGACATATGTATAGGGAGACTATATGCATGGGAAGTTAACATGGAGTATATGCTCTTTTGCAGCGACTGTGCAAAATATCGTCGCTTGTGATCATGACATCTGCTCTCTTCCAGTCTCCTTGCTATGTCATTAGGGAGATGGCCTGGCGCAACTCGCGGAACCTTACAAGACAATTAATGCTTCAATGTTCTACACGTCCGTTAGGAAGCTTGGTACATTTTTTTGCCATTCTCTGCAAAATGACAGCATTATGAAATGACCGAATAATTCTGTATAGTCTGGAGAAGGTAAGACACTACGGCTAAAATTTATTTTCTGGAATTTAACGTTGTCTTAAATATTCGGTTTCGACTCGGAGATAACTCCTATCAGCCGTGGTAGACAAACCGCCTGAACACCTCTATTTTATCGCGCGATTCCTTGTTTCAATATAACGACCGATTCATTTTGAATCAACGTTGTCCTCGCTGTCGCTGTCGTGGTTGCATTTTATTTTCAGAGTGAAGTTTTAAAAAACTTCACTCTAAATAGTTTTTTTAAACAAAAAAAGAAAGACTAGTAAAGAAATTAATTTAATTTGAGCGTTTGTCAGCTTTATACAGCACGTCTTGGAGACGTGTTGACAGACGAATCAGTTGAAGACGAATTTAGCCACATAATTCGTCTAAGCACCGGATTTATACCTAAGCGAGGTATTCGTGAGACGAATTGCCCGTCTCAGATATGTAATCTCTTCTCTGACGCCTTTCTCTGACGGACAATTCGTCCCCAATATAAAACTCGGCCAGTGACACGAACGACATGGGATACTGAGTAGAGACTCAGTTGCCGAGATCGGCTCACGTTTTGTCGAACCTAGCCAGTGGTCACGTATATACATGTTCCGCTTCCGGTTATGGCAGTGTGAATCCTTTTGAAACACAATAAGATGTCAATCCAATACTTTCAACTCTTCAACGGAGATATTGACAAGGGATAATTTTCTTGAGTGGAATTGTCAGTATATTCCCAGCACGTTTTTAACCGGACGGGTGGGACTCACGTACAAGGTGACAGTACGTCCCAAGTCAAGGTGATAGCAATTTAAAAAAAGTGTACTTCGTGCCTGGAGTCAGTGCTCTGAAGGTCATATTTGAACAAAGTGTATTTAACACAGACCACGATCCCTTGGGGCCTGCTCCTCAACAACATTTTGAAAGACCGAATCGTCTCAGCTTAGTCATGATTCTCGATTCCCTTTTACGCAATTGCCTGGCAATTTTCAAACTTTTCTACCTGAAAATGAAAATCTGTCACATACATGCATTTAAATGCGAGAAAAGTCAACGAGCGAGGTCTTATTAGAAAGAAAGATTGCATCCGTGGTACTGGGTACTGACGGCGCGAAACTTCAGAGATGTCGATTCGTTTGGTTTTTTTCAATGATGAAAATAACGTGTTCAGGTGTTTTCTTCATCGTGTGATGTCAAAATAAGTCTGTTATTCTCATTTACTCAGACTTCAGTTGATACTGAGTTTTTGGAGCAGCTCCGTCGATCGGCGGCAGTACAGTGAAGGTAAGAAGCATAACAATCACGTCATTTGCTTAGCTTTCTGTTATTTCTTTATCCGTTAAAAGGAAAAAACACGAAAAAAACAGAAAAAGTCTATGGTTACGGGTTACTAGACGTGAACCCCGCGTGATTGAATTCATGGAGGAAAAATGACAAGATAAGAATGCAACGCTATGCTATACTACGCAACTATTTAACAGTCGGAAAATTAGGTATTTCATCGAACCAACCTGTATTCCCACGTGCCGTTAAACTTAGTTTATGATAGTCCGCAAGAATGTTAAGTGAACAATACATGACCGCAAACAAACATCCAACTAACTACACAAGCACATATTTCCAAGTCACTTCAAAAGAATAATTGGTCTATAAAAGGAAAGCTGTAGTGCTTGGGATCGAAGATGTTGCGAAATCGCGACCCTTTGTGTGGCAATCTGCACCCATAACTTGATTGGTTAGTGGAAAATCAAGACAAAATAATTATTGCAACCGCAAGTTTGAGAATCTAAATAGATTTACATGTGACTATATACCGTAAAATTAACAATAACAACATAACAGCAGCCCTTGCGGGTTTTCCTTGTGTCAAAACGCTGAATAAATTGTAGTGATATTGTTAGTACCTGTTGTTCACATTGTTGCATTGCAAGGCGTTTTGGAGATTCTTGACATGTCACGTGTTCAATTCTAGCCAATGAATCCTCTTGAAACGTGATTGCATAACCTGTTCAACTGACATATGTCACGGGGTCACGTGATCTTGTTACACCGGCGGCACGTGGCCTTGGCTTTCGCTACGCTTGAAGCTTTTTCGGAGGTCAGGATTTCGCATGACTACGAGCCTTTTACTTCAATTTATCTGTAATTTCTCCAGCTTCCAGCTGTGTGACGTGTTTTGGAGTCGTTTGCTTGCTGTAATTTGTTGAAACCATGCAGTTTCTTACAGTGTTCTCCTGTTTTCAGTGCTAGGCTATTTGAGGCGGGCTTTGCGTTGCGTTTGCAGAGGAAGACGGGAAGCAGAGGGTCGTGAATGGAGTGAAGAAGTTGTTACCGTGTAAGTAGACCGCTTGGCAGTCAACCGCATAAGTGCTTTTCCGTTTTCCTGTCGCTTTTTGCTGCTGGCAAATCCCAGCAGCATCTTGTGTCGAAGTATGCGAGCTGTTTTGTCGGTTGTGCTACGAACACAACACTCTATTGTAGTATACAAGTTATTTTATCGTAAGACAACTGAGGCTGAACAAGGACTTGAAGCACAATTTTTTGTATTCGAAGCTGCTTCTTGCACAGCTTACTTCGCAAAGTGTATCCCTCTTCGCGTTTCTCAAGACTCACCCCGTGTTTGGAGTAAGAAGCCTCAATACAAATTGCGTGCAATCGGTTCTTGGTTCAAAAATTCCACGCAGCTGACTTGGTTGTAGACAAGCATCTCGATTTCCGAGACTTGCATAGGTGGAAGAGAGTGTTTCCTTCTTGTGTAGACTTCAGTTTATTTATGTTTAGTTCCTTTTATTATGGAGGTTGATCCAATAGAAAAGCCTGTCTAAAACCAGTATTCCAGTTTACGACACTATACGCTAACTACATGTCCCTAAATTTTATTTGGTAGGTCTTGTCTGGTCATAGTATCGTAGAATAGGATAACTTTCGTCGAAAAAACGCTATATCTTGGATTTTAGCCTTCCATTTTAGGTGAGTACGTACCAGAGTTACTTTAAAACATCTTTTAAGTTTAAAAATGCAAACAAATCCCCGTTAATACGTACTTGATCCTTCATTGTGTTCTGTGCGATATCACAGCGTCGGTCGATCTCTTAGACTGATCTTTCTGAATGCTTTTTTTTTGAGAACCGCTCTTATTCACAGGGTTCTTGAAAGTTCAGTGTTCCTGCGTGTAAGATATACTAGCCATTTAGACCGAGTATCTTTCTAGAAAGAGCTGAAACAAGGTAAAAATGAATTACACACACCTCGCATGATAATCAAGTCAGTCTTGTTGCATATCAAGCCTGCCGCGCGGCAGGCCACATCCTCCCCTCGATCTGCAAGCGAAAAAGCCAGTTATAAAAGGATTTAACACACCTACTGAAAAATTTCTTTTCGTGATTACGCTTGATGAATAATTTCTTCTGTAAAAATTGATAGTGTTTTAATGGCTTTTGTTAATGTTGATGTTGACGCCTGTTGGCCACGGGTACGGGTTGGGCTGAAGGATGGAAAGCGTCAGTGCTTTGAAATTGACGCGACTCGATGAGAATTCTAAAGTGTTGTTGGGTCTCGGTCAGTCCGTCTCTCAAAAAAGCAACACACTTGTTGAATTCGTTAAATAAAAAGAAAACCCGGTTTCTAATAGCGACTTCTTCGTTTGCACACAAACTATTAGGATTCAAAATTGTTTTACTTAATCGCCGTTTGCTTGCCATCGTTACACCGAAGGTTTTTTCTAACTTTTAATTAAGCATGAAAAGAGGTTTACTTTTACTTTACGAAGCCACACTGGTTGACATTTAAGCTATGTCGTGACTTTACACTGTTGAAGAGAAGCCAACCTAATGTTGTAACGACTGCATCTCACACTTACTCAAGCAAAGACCAATTTCTTGCCATTTTAGATAGTGTCTGACTCTCTGTGTTTAAATCGAGACGGTTTTCCTAACAATCCTTTCATAAACTAAATCATTAGCTTCTCATTCACCTGTTTCCTTGACTTGGTCTTTTTACTGGTTGACCTGGCTACATTGAAATCAACAACCTGTTTCCAGTCAATGATTTCTTACTTACTGAAATGGAAAATTTCTTATGATGTTCTTGCAAATGACATTGAGGTGTTGATAATTTCTGTACTTTGGTAAGGTAGGTCATTTGACTTGTAATTTTGAAAATGAATTTGAGTTGCACAAACAAGATTTATCACTGGCAGTTTTTCAATGTTGCCTTAGTGAACTGGAACATCAGCTGTGAGTGTTATTCCCGCGAAAATGTGTCAGCCCGGTACAATTGTAGGTCAGAAGGGTTCGGCTTTGGGTGTCGGAAAAGTCTAGACATCAAAAGTTGAACTTTTCAAATGGCTCATTCGTCAAGAGTTTCAAACTGGTGTTGTCTTATAGTGATAATAGTTTGCTAATGTAGGTATACATGTAGATACACAAACTACAGATACTTCAGTGTTAGGTTTGTGTGCAAGGTTTATGCAGAAGCTTTGTAAAATAAATTTATATACATTGTACTTTTTTGCATATATTGTAGGGGAAGTTTAATCATACATTAGTAAAACCTTATTTCAAATACTGGAAGTGATGTTGTTCAAGGTCCTTTCTTGGTTAGGTTAAAACTTGCTGTGGACAGTTACTGTTTAAATAATTAGGTGTAGTTTTGAAATTGTTTTTTTATGTTTACTAGAGGTTAAAGTAGCAGAGATGAAATCTCCACTTTATGATAAGGTGTTCTGCAAGCTTTTCTGTAAAAGAGAATCTTAAAAAATTTTATTTGAAGCACTTGTTTCATCAAAACATAATTACACACTCGCTTATGAATTTTCTTTATCTGTTGTGTGACTAACGTTAATTTTGCGGGGTTTTCCCTGACCTTTCAGCTGTACATATTTATTACGATGGACTACGCTGGACATGAAGAACCACAAGGGTAAGAATACGCCATTCATGCGTATATTTCTAAGCATGTTTCTTTCTTTAAATGACTTTTTTTTGCCTGCTACTTATTTGCATTGAGAGAAGACTAAACAGTCTGTGAAGAAGTGTAGCACTTATGATGTTCTCTGTAGCGAAAGCAGTACGGGTAGTTGATTAAATGTCGAATGTTCGGGGTCATCGGTGTAGCTTTTTGCGATGTCCTACTTTCATGACGATGGAAATTTATGGTCAAGATACTCTTTTTCTGTAGTATTGTACCATTAAGTTATATTTCTGTAGGTTGTTCGCACTTGATGTCAAAGTTTTTATGTAAATAATAGTCTGGGATTTTTTTAAACAGGGAATTAAAATAGCATTTGTTTGTTTATCTCCATACACGTGCTGACCTATGTGTAAAGGCCAATAATCAAACTGGGGTTGAATCTTCTGTCTGTTTCTTTTGTCTGGTATTTGGTCTAGGTAATTAAATACAGCTCAGGCGAATTCACACGAGAATGTTTTGAAAGTGAAATCTTTTATAACTGACATTGGCAGTGTGGTTGTTTGACCTGAACTTTCTTTTTCCCACTCTGTTATGCATTACTGTTTGAGGTGATCTGTTGGATTTTGTTGTTTTCGTCAAAACAGTGAAAAAGTCGCCATTTGGTCGGCTTGTTTTGCAGGCTAGCTAATTTTAGCACCATTCCTTGTCCCAAATTAAATCTGAGCACAGATGCTAGCAATTGCTTAGTTCACTGTGTAAGAGTTTAAGATTGTTTTCTGTTATCTCATGCTGTGTTTATTTAAGATTTGTTCTCTTTCTAGGGCTGTTGGACAAACTCTGGAACAAGGAGCAAGTCAGGTAACGATATCAAAAGCTGTGGTGATCAGTTATGATCAGTTGTAGCTCTTTTTATTTATTGTGCATACTAACATCTGATTAACATGCAGAGTACATACTCTAAAATGCATAACAATACGTATCTAGATAAGGAAGATGTCTAGACTGTACTTGACAATACCTAATATGAAGTTCAAATACGGCAGTAACAATGTGACTCAAGAATAAGAATTGAAATTTGTATGCAGAAGTTCTACAATGTAGCTATGGGCATTGCTACGTTATAGAGATAAATCTTCATTGTTGGGTGGGTTTGAAATAGTTCTCAAATGCCTTACTTCACCTGAGAGTGCAGAGTACAAAGTAAAAAGGTTATAGAGATTAGTGGCCAAATATTTGTGACTCCAAGCAGAGTTTTTACGGTCAAAACTGTTTTGGCTTGAATAAGTCGGTCTAAACCAATGGACGGTTAAAATTTGAAAAAACCTCTTTGTTGAAGCCATTGTAGTAAAGAAACATTGTACGTTACAACAACAAGTTTGAAACTGAATTGTCCCATCAAACAGTTGCTATTACATGAACTAACGCATAAGAAAGGTTATGTAAACACCGCTATATGTATACATGTACATAGATATACCTATTGTTGGTCTGTTTAATAGGCCAAGATGTAGTGGTAAATGTCTGGAGAAGTAAAATCAATCTGTTTAAAAGCAGTTAACCTATGAACTTTAGTCATTACATTGTTGTTTTTATGCCGTCTTTCCTTGCTTGGGAATGTGGGCTCAGGCTGGGAATCATGGGATACGATAATTTAGCACAGCGCAAGACCAACCAAACTGAGTTAATGGCCCAAAGTCAGATTTGCCCTTTGTTTAGATCAGCAAGGCTAGATGTGTCTTCTTGCACACAATTCACCTTGGCAAAAGTTCCTCCTTAATGGTTCCATTTGTGGTTTCTGGTTATTTTATATATGTATGTATGTGTATAAAAATTCATAAGTTTGACGTCACACAGTTTTCTTAAGACCTCTGTCTTTGTCATGGACATTTTTTTGGATTGAATCTTGTTAATGGTGAAAATGAAGATTTGTTTCTAAGACACATACAGTGTATAATAACCATCATGTTAAAAACTTATCGCACTCAGTTAGCAATTGAAACTTGTTCAGTTGGTGAAGTTTGCAATTCACTGATAGTTCAATAATGATAAAATCAGGAGCACTTATGTTTGAGGGGGATTCTATGAATGACGAGAAGTTCTATTTGTCTCCTATTTATGGTTGATTAAAATTTCTTTTAGGGCAAGTATGCAACCTCTGACTTTTGTACACTTAGTGGTATGTGATTATTCAGAACTGATCCATTTGTTAAACTACTGATTAGAAGTGTGAGCTAACAGTTTCAGTACTGTAGCTTACCAAAAGGCATTCTGTCATAACACCTTGTGCTACCAGAAGGAGAGTTTGTAATGATAAGGTTAATTTCTAGAGGCTCTAGACTTTGTGTTGCTAAATGTTGTTAAGAGTCTTTACCTGGCTTGTTGTACAGTGGCTGTAGTTATAAATTGAAGCTGAGCTGCTACATGCGTTTCTCAAACATACTTCACATGATATCATATTAAGATACTATACTTGTCAAATTGATGTTTTAATTTCCCATTTGTGACCATTTTTATGGCACCTGCAAATTAAAATTAGTTAGTAATGAGCATCCAGGGTGAGGTTTTTAGCCAGATGATGAAGTCCTAACGTGCATTCACGTTTAGTCTGAGGTGACCCTCATAGTGAGACAGGTTTCAGCCTACATATTCACTTGTTATTCTCCTTTTGATGCATAAAGCAGTTTTCTGGACTGAATTCAGACATCGAAGCTTCAAGCTAATCAGCCTTTCAAAGTTGGGATAGTTGGGATAGCGAGTCTCTGAAACATCAAAATGAGTCTTTCTAAAAGTGACCTAACTGACTTATGTCTGAGCTTGCAATACCTTGAAGGTGATTAGGCTGTTGTTTAAAGCCTCATTGCTTCTTGTTTAAACCAGTAACTTACTCTTAATTGTTTATTTCCAAACATTTCCTTTGTGTCAGTAGTGTGTTAAGTGTTTAGATTTTTCTCCCTTTTTTAAGCCAGTTACATTTTATAGCTGTGGGTTTATAGTTTTTCTGATAAATGCCAAAATTGTGTTGTTATCTGAATGCAGATCAGATGTAAATTCTTGTTAAAAGCCAAATTTAATGGTTCTATATGTTTCTGATAAGTAAGTACATGATAACATGTACTTTTGCTTATGTTAATTACTATTTCCATTTAAGAAAAGCATTGCCACCATAAAACACCAGTTTGCGAGTCGAAGAAAATCTAAAAACATGTCATGTGTTTTATGTTTACAATAGTTACCCTGCAAAATCTGTTCACCATAAGTTTTGAAATGAGTCTTTGAGTTGCATTATGTGACTTTCCACCTGAAACTGACTTATGAATTTGGTGTCTTAATGCTGTTTTCAGACTTGTGTTCTTTTAAATTACATTTATTTCTTGAAAAAAAATCATTGAAATTTTACTTGCACAAAAATAGTACAGTTAGGAAGGTTCTTGTCTATTGTGTTGAATGAGAAATAATTTTGTGTGCATGTGCTCTGGGTAAAAGAAGATTCTGAGAGCTTGATTTGTTCATTTTTGCTCAGTTAATGACTTGAATTGATTTGTAAAGCATAAAATATTCATGACCCTTTGTTGATGTCTATGAAGTACTTCAAGCAGCAAAGAAACAGTTCCAAGATATCAGGATTGTCTCTGCATAAACTTTGTATTATTTATGCAAAGGTTCACAGAGTACCTTGTTCACAAGTCTGAATTGCATGCAGTCTGTCCTAACTGAAAACTGAGTTTAGGAACCTTTTAGTTTATAATGCATTAAATATTTACTAGTCAAACAGTAGACACATGCTAATTTCAACCACTGAACCAGAAGCTGATCAAGGATTTGTCAGATTCTTTGTTTGATGCCAACTTTTGACTTGCATTTTATCTTTTTATGATGGGTAGGGTAAGTTGGAAGTGTGAATTTCTTAAAAAACACTGTTTGAAAAGAAGTATGTTAGAACCTGTTAGGGTATCTATATATATATATATATATGATACAATTTTGAAACAGTTCATGACATACAGTAGAAACAATGTTAGTTGGCACTATTTTTTTCGAGTGTTCACAAGTTATTGGTTATATCCCTTAATAGATATGACTGTTTTAAAACTGTGATAATTCACAGAAGTGTTGCCCCCTTGATACAGGTTTTCTATAATTTTAGGTATCGTAGCACAAGTGTCCTTTTTTACTACGACTTAAAAAAACAGAGCCGCTTGTAAAATTTGTCCTCTCAATTCTTTAGCCACAAGTGTTTTTTTTTTTCAAAATCATGTAAATCTTGTCATCTTGTAATAATATTTGTAACTCTGTATGTGATATTTCTTTGTCATGATTGTGTGCATGTGGGTAATAAAGCTTAGAGGGAGATGTCTAGGCCCTTGCTCTGTTCTATGTCCTAGTTTATTGTTAATTTAATTACCTCTGTGAATTTAAAAGGTTGTCGACCTTGAAGTGCTACCAAAACCAAAATCTTTTTCGTTTAATAAAATCAACAAGTTTCCCTGATTACTTCAGTGAAAAATTATGTCAATTGATAAAATCCCTGTGTTTCTACAGGAGTTTGAAAATGTAATTCCTGTGTTCACAACCATGCAAACTGGGATCTGGGTTGGGCTGTTAGTGAACTGAGCCAAAGCACTCGAGAGATGTTTGACTGAGCTTTAAGGGCTGTCAAAAATTTTTTAAGTGATCAAAACTGGACAAGATTTTAAGTGAAAGAACTTTATCATCTACCATTAAAATTTGGAGTTTATAGTATCTGCAATTTGGACAGCTGTGATATCTATAGACAGTTCTTTTGGGTATTAGCATGACTAAAAGCCTTAAGTTATCTCTTCAGCTCTCTTAAAGACCTGCGCTGGATCTGACAAATTGTAGGCCGGTACGAAAGCAAATCAACGCGATCTAAAAGCCTAACTAACACTTCATGGCACTATGAGCTGAACCTCTATGAGCTGAACCATCTTGCTATAATGATGGGAAGAGTGTAGGCAGTAAAACAAGCTCAAGTCTCCTTATCTCCCCAGCACTACAAGCTGGTGGAGCCGGTGCTGGATCAGACAAGAATAAAGGCAGATAAAGAGCATAACATAGCATAGCATGAAAAAAACAAAGCTTGGGGAAGTCGCTGCGAGACTTAACCGAAAGCGATTACTGAGAGGTGAAGCCAAATTTTATTAAATGCAACAACAGGAACCTCCAAAGGGAGGCTAGGGTGGGAATAAAAATGTTTCGAACATAAGGGTACTCCTAGCCTTACAGTAGAGAATAGCACTTTGGACAATGCCTGGACTTTATACATAGACAGATGTCTATAACTAGACCAATAATGATTATTAGTATAATTTCAGAGCTGAACAAAGAGTTTCCAGCAATCTGATTGGTCGAGCGGTTCCTTATATGACACTATATAAACCGCTCCAGTTGGTTTATATAACATTTGCGAGGCCTGGCTACTAAGCGCACCACCTTTGCTATCTCGGCAAGTTAACATGGCGGGCAGTTGGTGAATGAATTTTTCATCTATTCGCAAGTTATCACTCTAAGTCCAGGATATTTGAAAGGATTGAGAATTTTCACAATGCCTGCTGTCATCCTTAGACCAAAAATCCTTTCAAGAACTCGTGTTCAAGGCAGTTAAGAATCGTAAATGCAGTGGTTACGTTGATTGCTAGCAGGTTGGATCGGTTGACCGAAATCTGTTGTTCTCCAAACTAAAGCTACTCATTTTGAGACAATGATAACAACAGTGGATGAAGTCAACAGCGATAAAACAAAGGTACCGGAAGAATTTATTTTGCGTAGTGTTTTGGTTGATTGTTTTACTGCTAAACTCGGTAAGTAAAAACTGATTCACAATCGATGTAAGCTTATGCATACGTGTATGCAAACAAACAATTGGGTCCCTCTTTATGTTTTAGTCCGTTATTCTCTGTTCAGCTCTTAAATTATACTAAACCCAGACTCTTTTCTGCACTGACTCACGGTCAACTTCATTGGGCGTGGCTGAAGCGGGAACTTTCAGGCGATATCTTGGGGCGTTAAAATCTCAGAATCCAATTTTTTCCTTAGAATACCTTCTTACACAGTATAGAGCTACCATAACTATAAAAACCCTGTTGGCCGTATAGACACTTAAAGAACATATACATAGCTCAAATAAACAATGTACAAATGGAGAACACAAAGAACAGCTCATTGACTACGGAACACAAATGTTTGACAGTGATACTAGGCGGAAATTTGTCATGCAACTTTATAATCACCCTGTGAGCATAGTCATATCTCTATTTTGAGTGGAGAGGAGATGGCACAAAGCATAAGTACAGTAAGAAAATACTCTGCCTTCAGGGTGCTTTTTAATGTACTCTTGACAACCAGTTAACATCTATAAGTTAAAGGTAATTAATGCTAAGAAATGTTTTCTTTGTTTACAACTGTTCTTAGAATCAGTCTTTATTCATATAAATTTTTTGAAATGAAAGAATCACAAGATCTGTCTGAGAAAGTGAAGAACAATTTTTTTGAAAAAAATGTCAATTTTGGGGTATACTGATACCTGAACTTCAAAGAACATGTTGATCTTGTAAATTGTGTGAGAAGTTGTAAAAAGATGTCTTATTGGTATTCTTCTGTTAGTTTTCTCACGTGGGAGACGATGATCATGAATTTCAAGATATGGGGAATTCACAGTCACCTGATGGAGGTAGAGATCGAAGAAATGGATCAAGAAGTGGAAAACAAAGGTCAACTCGCAACAGGCAGCCAAGAGATAGTGATTACTTTATCAGGTATATGCAATTCCAGTTTAAGTACCGGTACTTGTATTTTTTCAAATGCTACATTCGGCATGTGCACATCCTAGCCAGTGTTATGGTTGGCTTATGGGATTCAACTGGTTACTCTCTAAATTTGATGCACTGCTCTAGGGATGAAAATCGAAGAAATTATTTTGTTGTGGCAAAATTGCTTCCTCTTTGAAAAGAAGTACATTGCAATACGTTAAATTAAAGTTTTTTACTTTAATTTTTGTAGGGTTCTTGTACCACCCACAATGGTGGGCGCTATTATTGGTAAAGAAGGGAAAAAAATTAAAGATCTCACAGAAAAAACAGAAACAGAGTAAGTACCTTGCACAGTAGGCAATGTTTTCTACTCCTGTATTCTAAAGAAAACAGAACCCAACAATGTTGCTGATTTCATTGACATTCCATCTAGGTCAGTGTATGACACAGAGGTCACATTCCATAGATTGCTTTTGATTCTAAAGGGAAATGTAAAGATTTTTTGCTTTCCTTGCACTGTTTGCTCTCCTTGCTCTGTGAAATAGCACTAGAAAGTAGAGAATGGTTGGTTTTCTGATTATCTTCAGTCTGTACTCCTTTTTCTCTTGTGGATTTTCTTTCAAGAAACACAGCAGACGTCCTTCACGGGAGCGAAGCAGGACAGCTTTTTTTGTAGGCTATCTTCTTGGATGCTGTGCAGAGTTGATGACTACTTTTAATTCAAGCTCATAGAGTTTTACTGACATTGAAAACAATTTGAAACAGAGAAACTTTTTGTCAGAAGCGTTGAAAACTTGGTCCAGGTCACATACATGACCATGACTGTTGAATTTATAGTGAAGCTACAGTGATGTTGTAATTGCAGATGAAAGCAACTTTCCTTTCCATATATTTGCGAAAAATTTAGCAGTTCAATACCATCAAAAGTAAGTTTCCACACTCTTGCGAGACGAGAATTAAGTCTTGTAAAATGTGACTCGTCTTGAGACAAGTCTTTTGTCTGGAGAGATGAGGTTCTCCTCTTGCGGGAGCAAAACTGAAAGTATGGCTGCTTCCCACGAGATTTGTAATAGCCTATTGTAAAGCTAACAATGCAGCAACAATGCAGCAAAACTTTGCGTGATCTGTCGGTGCTTCGCTCACGAGTGCTGGTGCTCGAACTCTGTTGTTAACACGTTCATGTTAGATCTTGCTCTTGAGATTGGCTTGAGAATGGTACCTGACTGTGCTGCAAACTTTTCAAAAAACATTTGTTTCATCACTTCCACAGTGGGTCTAGATCTGTACGCTGAAATTGCATCTTTTGCTGATCGATCTGGTGGCTTTTGCCAAGCGAACACCTGATTAATGAAGTCACTATTTTTGAGAATTGTTTCCATTCAGTCTCTTCATTAGAGATGATAGTATTGGGTCTTGTGAAACAAGTTTCCATTCAAAAGCTGTCATTCATATTTATGCAAAGTCAATGTGCTGCAATGAAAAAATTAAGCAATCTCTGAATGGTAGTTTCTGCAAACGTCTTTGATGTTCATTTTTCATCTTTCTATTTAGGCTTTTCGCTTGTAAGTGTAAGCCTGTTTCTCTTGAAATAGCGTGTAAAACAAGGGCCCAAAAAACCAGATGCTCTTGCGGGGCAAACTTCACAGTTTTCTCGCAAGCTAACTGCTTGTAATTTATTCCAAAATATATGCTTCAGTGGTTCTCACAAGGTGAGAGTCTTGTCTTGCAAGGAATGAGATGAGGGGTGGTAACTTGCTTTTAGCGTTACTGTAGTGAAGGGAAATTGCTGAACTCTGTACCAAGATGTAAAGTGATTTTTTTCACTAATTTGTTTAATTTCTGTCTTAAGTATCACTGTGCACAAGAAAGATGACAAGAGCCCCTTTGAAAAGGTGAGATTTTATGCGACAATATATCAGCTTTTCAGTCACTTTCTTAAGAAGGAAGGAGGATCATAAATGTTTAAAATCTGGTATTCTTGACAAGGGTTTTTATGGTGGAAAGAACCAAAGTAAAAGTACTAAAATAGAGCTACTGAAAAAAGCTTACATTGAATGTTTGTAACAGAAATTTCCGGTCCACTAACTCTGTCTGGTGTCTTCAAGCAAGACTCTTGACGTTGGAGGTCTAAAAACAGATTGAGCTTGAGATAGTAGGGTTGACATTTTGTGAAATGTGATCAGAGAAATTTGTCTGATACTGTAGTACAATTCAGTTCTTTCCCAGTTTTCATTGATGCATGCAACACTGTTTTGCCACAGAATTGTGTGACAGGGTATTTAAGGAACTGTTCTAATTCTTTTCTTGCTTTAGGTTGTTGAGATTGTTGGATCTCCTGAGCAGTGTACTGCAGCTAACCTCGGCATTCACAGAACAATGCGTTTAGAAACTGATCCAGCAAAGAGAAGGTATGAAAAACCTAACCAGTAGCTGGTGGATAATGAGGAAACTCCTTGTTTTTGAAGGAAAAGCAATTTAGGTTCAGATGTTGCAGTTAATCTGGTGTAAGTACTTGGGGCATCAGAAATACCTGAAAGCATCAGTTCCCTAGCTAATGTTCTCCAAGTAGGTTAGCACAAGGTGATTTTAAACTACCACACCATTGGTAAACTTTGTCATTATGTAATGCTTGTCTTGTCTACTCTAGCCCAGTGGTTCAGATGCGTGTTTTAGTTGATACCTGTATTGCTGGAAAAGTAATTGGTAAGCAGTTTTATTTTCTTGTGTAAATTGAACAAACTGAAAGATTGTAAATGTGTTGGTTATCTTTGTTGTAAATTTAGTTGTAAAAAGGCTGCTACCTAAGGTTTTTTTAATGAGCCCTTTGGGTGTCCTTAATATATAAGAAATAAGAAGCCCAGCTTAAAGGTTACTGGGATTGATTAAAGTGTAGGGAGAATTAGGAAAAAAGGGATCTGAAACGTGTAGGCCAAAGTTGGAGTCCACCATCTCCTCCTCAGCCACACATGACCAAAGACCAAAAACAGAATATTTTCCCTCATCCTTATCAGAGCAAGAAAGTATTTATCTTCGACTCTGCACTTGCTCTTTTGGGTATCTCTGATTTACCATTGATATTGAATACACCCTATTGCTGTTGATAAGAAAAAATACATCAATGAAAATGAAACTAGACAAGTCTTAAAATATTACATGTAGTCCTAAAATGCTTGTGACAGTGTACATACAGTGTGGAGTCCAACATGTATGTATTCATCAAAGAGCTTTCCTCTTCATAAACATGGAAACATTTTTTTGTTTTGGCAGGTAGAGGCCATGCCCATCTGAAACAGATTTCTGATTCAACAAACGGTACTTCAGTTCGTGCATTGAGGTAAGCTTTCTATAATTGATAAAATGGGTTTTGTGATTAATTTTTGTATGAATAACAATGTGTACAATGTATAGTGTAAATAATAGTCATGATGAGTTGTGTCAAATTTGGATCACATTTTGGTGATACCTCTAGGATATATATGCTGACATACCTTCCTACCACAACCATTACCTTGTAGAACAATTTTTGTAAACATGTTTCCCTATAAACCAACATTTCCTTATCTCTGATCACAATTTGTCATATGAAATGTTATGTATGGACGTAGAG
>JAHPZR010038809.1:0-10432 GCA_019787425.1 Platygyra sinensis | reverse complement strand
GGGTTTTCCCTGACCTTTCAGCTGTACATATTTATTACGATGGACTACGCTGGACATGAAGAACCACAAGGGTAAGAATACGCCATTCATGCGTATATTTCTAAGCATGTTTCTTTCTTTAAATGACTTTTTTTTGCCTGCTACTTATTTGCATTGAGAGAAGACTAAACAGTCTGTGAAGAAGTGTAGCACTTATGATGTTCTCTGTAGCGAAAGCAGTACGGGTAGTTGATTAAATGTCGAATGTTCGGGGTCATCGGTGTAGCTTTTTGCGATGTCCTACTTTCATGACGATGGAAATTTATGGTCAAGATACTCTTTTTCTGTAGTATTGTACCATTAAGTTATATTTCTGTAGGTTGTTCGCACTTGATGTCAAAGTTTTTATGTAAATAATAGTCTGGGATTTTTTTAAACAGGGAATTAAAATAGCATTTGTTTGTTTATCTCCATACACGTGCTGACCTATGTGTAAAGGCCAATAATCAAACTGGGGTTGAATCTTCTGTCTGTTTCTTTTGTCTGGTATTTGGTCTAGGTAATTAAATACAGCTCAGGCGAATTCACACGAGAATGTTTTGAAAGTGAAATCTTTTATAACTGACATTGGCAGTGTGGTTGTTTGACCTGAACTTTCTTTTTCCCACTCTGTTATGCATTACTGTTTGAGGTGATCTGTTGGATTTTGTTGTTTTCGTCAAAACAGTGAAAAAGTCGCCATTTGGTCGGCTTGTTTTGCAGGCTAGCTAATTTTAGCACCATTCCTTGTCCCAAATTAAATCTGAGCACAGATGCTAGCAATTGCTTAGTTCACTGTGTAAGAGTTTAAGATTGTTTTCTGTTATCTCATGCTGTGTTTATTTAAGATTTGTTCTCTTTCTAGGGCTGTTGGACAAACTCTGGAACAAGGAGCAAGTCAGGTAACGATATCAAAAGCTGTGGTGATCAGTTATGATCAGTTGTAGCTCTTTTATTTATTGTGCATACTAACATCTGATTAACATGCAGAGTACATACTCTAAAATGCATAACAATACGTATCTAGATAAGGAAGATGTCTAGACTGTACTTGACAATACCTAATATGAAGTTCAAATACGGCAGTAACAATGTGACTCAAGAATAAGAATTGAAATTTGTATGCAGAAGTTCTACAATGTAGCTATGGGCATTGCTACGTTATAGAGATAAATCTTCATTGTTGGGTGGGTTTGAAATAGTTCTCAAATGCCTTACTTCACCTGAGAGTGCAGAGTACAAAGTAAAAAGGTTATAGAGATTAGTGGCCAAATATTTGTGACTCCAAGCAGAGTTTTTACGGTCAAAACTGTTTTGGCTTGAATAAGTCGGTCTAAACCAATGGACGGTTAAAATTTGAAAAAACCTCTTTGTTGAAGCCATTGTAGTAAAGAAACATTGTACGTTACAACAACAAGTTTGAAACTGAATTGTCCCATCAAACAGTTGCTATTACATGAACTAACGCATAAGAAAGGTTATGTAAACACCGCTATATGTATACATGTACATAGATATACCTATTGTTGGTCTGTTTAATAGGCCAAGATGTAGTGGTAAATGTCTGGAGAAGTAAAATCAATCTGTTTAAAAGCAGTTAACCTATGAACTTTAGTCATTACATTGTTGTTTTTATGCCGTCTTTCCTTGCTTGGGAATGTGGGCTCAGGCTGGGAATCATGGGATACGATAATTTAGCACAGCGCAAGACCAACCAAACTGAGTTAATGGCCCAAAGTCAGATTTGCCCTTTGTTTAGATCAGCAAGGCTAGATGTGTCTTCTTGCACACAATTCACCTTGGCAAAAGTTCCTCCTTAATGGTTCCATTTGTGGTTTCTGGTTATTTTATATATGTATGTATGTGTATAAAAATTCATAAGTTTGACGTCACACAGTTTTCTTAAGACCTCTGTCTTTGTCATGGACATTTTTTTGGATTGAATCTTGTTAATGGTGAAAATGAAGATTTGTTTCTAAGACACATACAGTGTATAATAACCATCATGTTAAAAACTTATCGCACTCAGTTAGCAATTGAAACTTGTTCAGTTGGTGAAGTTTGCAATTCACTGATAGTTCAATAATGATAAAATCAGGAGCACTTATGTTTGAGGGGGATTCTATGAATGACGAGAAGTTCTATTTGTCTCCTATTTATGGTTGATTAAAATTTCTTTTAGGGCAAGTATGCAACCTCTGACTTTTGTACACTTAGTGGTATGTGATTATTCAGAACTGATCCATTTGTTAAACTACTGATTAGAAGTGTGAGCTAACAGTTTCAGTACTGTAGCTTACCAAAAGGCATTCTGTCATAACACCTTGTGCTACCAGAAGGAGAGTTTGTAATGATAAGGTTAATTTCTAGAGGCTCTAGACTTTGTGTTGCTAAATGTTGTTAAGAGTCTTTACCTGGCTTGTTGTACAGTGGCTGTAGTTATAAATTGAAGCTGAGCTGCTACATGCGTTTCTCAAACATACTTCACATGATATCATATTAAGATACTATACTTGTCAAATTGATGTTTTAATTTCCCATTTGTGACCATTTTTATGGCACCTGCAAATTAAAATTAGTTAGTAATGAGCATCCAGGGTGAGGTTTTTAGCCAGATGATGAAGTCCTAACGTGCATTCACGTTTAGTCTGAGGTGACCCTCATAGTGAGACAGGTTTCAGCCTACATATTCACTTGTTATTCTCCTTTTGATGCATAAAGCAGTTTTCTGGACTGAATTCAGACATCGAAGCTTCAAGCTAATCAGCCTTTCAAAGTTGGGATAGTTGGGATAGCGAGTCTCTGAAACATCAAAATGAGTCTTTCTAAAAGTGACCTAACTGACTTATGTCTGAGCTTGCAATACCTTGAAGGTGATTAGGCTGTTGTTTAAAGCCTCATTGCTTCTTGTTTAAACCAGTAACTTACTCTTAATTGTTTATTTCCAAACATTTCCTTTGTGTCAGTAGTGTGTTAAGTGTTTAGATTTTTCTCCCTTTTTTAAGCCAGTTACATTTTATAGCTGTGGGTTTATAGTTTTTCTGATAAATGCCAAAATTGTGTTGTTATCTGAATGCAGATCAGATGTAAATTCTTGTTAAAAGCCAAATTTAATGGTTCTATATGTTTCTGATAAGTAAGTACATGATAACATGTACTTTTGCTTATGTTAATTACTATTTCCATTTAAGAAAAGCATTGCCACCATAAAACACCAGTTTGCGAGTCGAAGAAAATCTAAAAACATGTCATGTGTTTTATGTTTACAATAGTTACCCTGCAAAATCTGTTCACCATAAGTTTTGAAATGAGTCTTTGAGTTGCATTATGTGACTTTCCACCTGAAACTGACTTATGAATTTGGTGTCTTAATGCTGTTTTCAGACTTGTGTTCTTTTAAATTACATTTATTTCTTGAAAAAAAATCATTGAAATTTTACTTGCACAAAAATAGTACAGTTAGGAAGGTTCTTGTCTATTGTGTTGAATGAGAAATAATTTTGTGTGCATGTGCTCTGGGTAAAAGAAGATTCTGAGAGCTTGATTTGTTCATTTTTGCTCAGTTAATGACTTGAATTGATTTGTAAAGCATAAAATATTCATGACCCTTTGTTGATGTCTATGAAGTACTTCAAGCAGCAAAGAAACAGTTCCAAGATATCAGGATTGTCTCTGCATAAACTTTGTATTATTTATGCAAAGGTTCACAGAGTACCTTGTTCACAAGTCTGAATTGCATGCAGTCTGTCCTAACTGAAAACTGAGTTTAGGAACCTTTTAGTTTATAATGCATTAAATATTTACTAGTCAAACAGTAGACACATGCTAATTTCAACCACTGAACCAGAAGCTGATCAAGGATTTGTCAGATTCTTTGTTTGATGCCAACTTTTGACTTGCATTTTATCTTTTTATGATGGGTAGGGTAAGTTGGAAGTGTGAATTTCTTAAAAAACACTGTTTGAAAAGAAGTATGTTAGAACCTGTTAGGGTATCTATATATATATATATATATGATACAATTTTGAAACAGTTCATGACATACAGTAGAAACAATGTTAGTTGGCACTATTTTTTTCGAGTGTTCACAAGTTATTGGTTATATCCCTTAATAGATATGACTGTTTTAAAACTGTGATAATTCACAGAAGTGTTGCCCCTTGATACAGGTTTTCTATAATTTTAGGTATCGTAGCACAAGTGTCCTTTTTTACTACGACTTAAAAAAACAGAGCCGCTTGTAAAATTTGTCCTCTCAATTCTTTAGCCACAAGTGTTTTTTTTTTTTCAAAATCATGTAAATCTTGTCATCTTGTAATAATATTTGTAACTCTGTATGTGATATTTCTTTGTCATGATTGTGTGCATGTGGGTAATAAAGCTTAGAGGGAGATGTCTAGGCCTTGCTCTGTTCTATGTCCTAGTTATTGTTAATTTAATTACCTCTGTGAATTTAAAAGGTTGTCGACCTTGAAGTGCTACCAAAACCAAAATCTTTTTCGTTTAATAAAATCAACAGTTTCCCTGATTACTTCAGTGAAAAATTATGTCAATTGATAAAATCCCTGTGTTTCTACAGGAGTTTGAAAATGTAATTCCTGTGTTCACAACCATGCAAACTGGGATCTGGGTTGGGCTGTTAGTGAACTGAGCCAAAGCACTCGAGAGATGTTTGACTGAGCTTTAAGGGCTGTCAAAAATTTTTTAAGTGATCAAAACTGGACAAGATTTTAAGTGAAAGAACTTTATCATCTACCATTAAAATTTGGAGTTTATAGTATCTGCAATTTGGACAGCTGTGATATCTATAGACAGTTCTTTTGGGTATTAGCATGACTAAAAGCCTTAAGTTATCTCTTCAGCTCTCTTAAAGACCTGCGCTGGATCTGACAAATTGTAGGCCGGTACGAAAGCAAATCAACGCGATCTAAAAGCCTAACTAACACTTCATGGCACTATGAGCTGAACCTCTATGAGCTGAACCATCTTGCTATAATGATGGGAAGAGTGTAGGCAGTAAAACAAGCTCAAGTCTCCTTATCTCCCCAGCACTACAAGCTGGTGGAGCCGGTGCTGGATCAGACAAGAATAAAGGCAGATAAAGAGCATAACATAGCATAGCATGAAAAAAACAAAGCTTGGGGAAGTCGCTGGCGAGACTTAACCGAAAGCGATTACTGAGAGGTGAAGCCAAATTTTATTAAATGCAACAACAGGAACCTCCAAAGGGAGGCTAGGGTGGGAATAAAAATGTTTCGAACATAAGGGTACTCCTAGCCTTACAGTAGAGAATAGCACTTTGGACAATGCCTGGACTTTATACATAGACAGATGTCTATAACTAGACCAATAATGATTATTAGTATAATTTCAGAGCTGAACAAAGAGTTTCCAGCAATCTGATTGGTCGAGCGGTTCCTTATATGACACTATATAAACCGCTCCAGTTGGTTTATATAACATTTGCGAGGCCTGGCTACTAAGCGCACCACCTTTGCTATCTCGGCAAGTTAACATGGCGGGCAGTTGGTGAATGAATTTTTCATCTATTCGCAAGTTATCACTCTAAGTCCAGGATATTTGAAAGGATTGAGAATTTTCACAATGCCTGCTGTCATCCTTAGACCAAAAATCCTTTCAAGAACTCGTGTTCAAGGCAGTTAAGAATCGTAAATGCAGTGGTTACGTTGATTGCTAGCAGGTTGGATCGGTTGACCGAAATCTGTTGTTCTCCAAACTAAAGCTACTCATTTTGAGACAATGATAACAACAGTGGATGAAGTCAACAGCGATAAAACAAAGGTACCGGAAGAATTTATTTTGCGTAGTGTTTTGGTTGATTGTTTTACTGCTAAACTCGGTAAGTAAAAACTGATTCACAATCGATGTAAGCTTATGCATACGTGTATGCAAACAAACAATTGGGTCCCTCTTTATGTTTTAGTCCGTTATTCTCTGTTCAGCTCTTAAATTATACTAAACCCAGACTCTTTTCTGCACTGACTCACGGTCAACTTCATTGGGCGTGGCTGAAGCGGGAACTTTCAGGCGATATCTTGGGGCGTTAAAATCTCAGAATCCAATTTTTTCCTTAGAATACCTTCTTACACAGTATAGAGCTACCATAACTATAAAAACCCTGTTGGCCGTATAGACACTTAAAGAACATATACATAGCTCAAATAAACAATGTACAAATGGAGAACACAAAGAACAGCTCATTGACTACGGAACACAAATGTTTGACAGTGATACTAGGCGGAAATTTGTCATGCAACTTTATAATCACCCTGTGAGCATAGTCATATCTCTATTTTGAGTGGAGAGGAGATGGCACAAAGCATAAGTACAGTAAGAAAATACTCTGCCTTCAGGGTGCTTTTTAATGTACTCTTGACAACCAGTTAACATCTATAAGTTAAAGGTAATTAATGCTAAGAAATGTTTTCTTTGTTTACAACTGTTCTTAGAATCAGTCTTTATTCATATAAATTTTTTGAAATGAAAGAATCACAAGATCTGTCTGAGAAAGTGAAGAACAATTTTTTTGAAAAAAATGTCAATTTTGGGGTATACTGATACCTGAACTTCAAAGAACATGTTGATCTTGTAAATTGTGTGAGAAGTTGTAAAAAGATGTCTTATTGGTATTCTTCTGTTAGTTTTCTCACGTGGGAGACGATGATCATGAATTTCAAGATATGGGGAATTCACAGTCACCTGATGGAGGTAGAGATCGAAGAAATGGATCAAGAAGTGGAAAACAAAGGTCAACTCGCAACAGGCAGCCAAGAGATAGTGATTACTTTATCAGGTATATGCAATTCCAGTTTAAGTACCGGTACTTGTATTTTTTCAAATGCTACATTCGGCATGTGCACATCCTAGCCAGTGTTATGGTTGGCTTATGGGATTCAACTGGTTACTCTCTAAATTTGATGCACTGCTCTAGGGATGAAAATCGAAGAAATTATTTTGTTGTGGCAAAATTGCTTCCTCTTTGAAAAGAAGTACATTGCAATACGTTAAATTAAAGTTTTTTACTTTAATTTTTGTAGGGTTCTTGTACCACCCACAATGGTGGGCGCTATTATTGGTAAAGAAGGGAAAAAATTAAAGATCTCACAGAAAAAACAGAAACAGAGTAAGTACCTTGCACAGTAGGCAATGTTTTCTACTCCTGTATTCTAAAGAAAACAGAACCCAACAATGTTGCTGATTTCATTGACATTCCATCTAGGTCAGTGTATGACACAGAGGTCACATTCCATAGATTGCTTTTGATTCTAAAGGGAAATGTAAAGATTTTTTGCTTTCCTTGCACTGTTTGCTCTCCTTGCTCTGTGAAATAGCACTAGAAAGTAGAGAATGGTTGGTTTTCTGATTATCTTCAGTCTGTACTCCTTTTTCTCTTGTGGATTTTCTTTCAAGAAACACAGCAGACGTCCTTCACGGGAGCGAAGCAGGACAGCTTTTTTTGTAGGCTATCTTCTTGGATGCTGTGCAGAGTTGATGACTACTTTTAATTCAAGCTCATAGAGTTTTACTGACATTGAAAACAATTTGAAACAGAGAAACTTTTTGTCAGAAGCGTTGAAAACTTGGTCCAGGTCACATACATGACCATGACTGTTGAATTTATAGTGAAGCTACAGTGATGTTGTAATTGCAGATGAAAGCAACTTTCCTTTCCATATATTTGCGAAAAATTTAGCAGTTCAATACCATCAAAAGTAAGTTTCCACACTCTTGCGAGACGAGAATTAAGTCTTGTAAAATGTGACTCGTCTTGAGACAAGTCTTTTGTCTGGAGAGATGAGGTTCTCCTCTTGCGGGAGCAAAACTGAAAGTATGGCTGCTTCCCACGAGATTTGTAATAGCCTATTGTAAAGCTAACAATGCAGCAACAATGCAGCAAAACTTTGCGTGATCTGTCGGTGCTTCGCTCACGAGTGCTGGTGCTCGAACTCTGTTGTTAACACGTTCATGTTAGATCTTGCTCTTGAGATTGGCTTGAGAATGGTACCTGACTGTGCTGCAAACTTTTCAAAAAACATTTGTTTCATCACTTCCACAGTGGGTCTAGATCTGTACGCTGAAATTGCATCTTTTGCTGATCGATCTGGTGGCTTTTGCCAAGCGAACACCTGATTAATGAAGTCACTATTTTTGAGAATTGTTTCCATTCAGTCTCTTCATTAGAGATGATAGTATTGGGTCTTGTGAAACAAGTTTCCATTCAAAAGCTGTCATTCATATTTATGCAAAGTCAATGTGCTGCAATGAAAAAATTAAGCAATCTCTGAATGGTAGTTTCTGCAAACGTCTTTGATGTTCATTTTTCATCTTTCTATTTAGGCTTTTCGCTTGTAAGTGTAAGCCTGTTTCTCTTGAAATAGCGTGTAAAACAAGGGCCCAAAAAACCAGATGCTCTTGCGGGGCAAACTTCACAGTTTTCTCGCAAGCTAACTGCTTGTAATTTATTCCAAAATATATGCTTCAGTGGTTCTCACAAGGTGAGAGTCTTGTCTTGCAAGGAATGAGATGAGGGGTGGTAACTTGCTTTTAGCGTTACTGTAGTGAAGGGAAATTGCTGAACTCTGTACCAAGATGTAAAGTGATTTTTTTCACTAATTTGTTTAATTTCTGTCTTAAGTATCACTGTGCACAAGAAAGATGACAAGAGCCCCTTTGAAAAGGTGAGATTTTATGCGACAATATATCAGCTTTTCAGTCACTTTCTTAAGAAGGAAGGAGGATCATAAATGTTTAAAATCTGGTATTCTTGACAAGGGTTTTTATGGTGGAAAGAACCAAAGTAAAAGTACTAAAATAGAGCTACTGAAAAAAGCTTACATTGAATGTTTGTAACAGAAATTTCCGGTCCACTAACTCTGTCTGGTGTCTTCAAGCAAGACTCTTGACGTTGGAGGTCTAAAAACAGATTGAGCTTGAGATAGTAGGGTTGACATTTTGTGAAATGTGATCAGAGAAATTTGTCTGATACTGTAGTACAATTCAGTTCTTTCCCAGTTTTCATTGATGCATGCAACACTGTTTTGCCACAGAATTGTGTGACAGGGTATTTAAGGAACTGTTCTAATTCTTTTCTTGCTTTAGGTTGTTGAGATTGTTGGATCTCCTGAGCAGTGTACTGCAGCTAACCTCGGCATTCACAGAACAATGCGTTTAGAAACTGATCCAGCAAAGAGAAGGTATGAAAAACCTAACCAGTAGCTGGTGGATAATGAGGAAACTCCTTGTTTTTGAAGGAAAAGCAATTTAGGTTCAGATGTTGCAGTTAATCTGGTGTAAGTACTTGGGGCATCAGAAATACCTGAAAGCATCAGTTCCCTAGCTAATGTTCTCCAAGTAGGTTAGCACAAGGTGATTTTAAACTACCACACCATTGGTAAACTTTGTCATTATGTAATGCTTGTCTTGTCTACTCTAGCCCAGTGGTTCAGATGCGTGTTTTAGTTGATACCTGTATTGCTGGAAAAGTAATTGGTAAGCAGTTTTATTTTCTTGTGTAAATTGAACAAACTGAAAGATTGTAAATGTGTTGGTTATCTTTGTTGTAAATTTAGTTGTAAAAAGGCTGCTACCTAAGGTTTTTTTAATGAGCCCTTTGGGTGTCCTTAATATATAAGAAATAAGAAGCCCAGCTTAAAGGTTACTGGGATTGATTAAAGTGTAGGGAGAATTAGGAAAAAAGGGATCTGAAACGTGTAGGCCAAAGTTGGAGTCCACCATCTCCTCCTCAGCCACACATGACCAAAGACCAAAAACAGAATATTTTCCCTCATCCTTATCAGAGCAAGAAAGTATTTATCTTCGACTCTGCACTTGCTCTTTTGGGTATCTCTGATTTACCATTGATATTGAATACACCCTATTGCTGTTGATAAGAAAAATACATCAATGAAAATGAAACTAGACAAGTCTTAAAATATTACATGTAGTCCTAAAATGCTTGTGACAGTGTACATACAGTGTGGAGTCCAACATGTATGTATTCATCAAAGAGCTTTCCTCTTCATAAACATGGAAACATTTTTTTGTTTTGGCAGGTAGAGGCCATGCCCATCTGAAACAGATTTCTGATTCAACAAACGGTACTTCAGTTCGTGCATTGAGGTAAGCTTTCTATAATTGATAAAATGGGTTTTGTGATTAATTTTTGTATGAATAACAATGTGTACAATGTATAGTGTAAATAATAGTCATGATGAGTTGTGTCAAATTTGGATCACATTTTGGTGATACCTCTAGGATATATATGCTGACATACCTTCCTACCACAACCATTACCTTGTAGAACAATTTTTGTAAACATGTTTCCCTATAAACCAACATTTCCTTATCTCTGATCACAATTTGTCATATGAAATGTTATGTATGGACGTAGAGA
>JAHPZR010038808.1:10000-11958 GCA_019787425.1 Platygyra sinensis | reverse complement strand
TAGGAATAGTCGAGTCGACAGAGTGAGAATTGGAATGAATCTGCTTGTAGTGGTTGTGGAGGGGGTTTGTAAGGTGTCGTCAAGTCGTTTCGAGTGGCCACGAATTGACACTACTCAACTTTTGGCATATTCAAGTCTACAAAGTGCGAATTAGTATAAAAGTGTTTTCTTAATCTCTCGCCGCCTTTCCCACCTCCACGTAAAAAAAGTAATACGCAATACGCGCGGGCGCCCATGCAGACTGGCTCAGGCGTTATTCGAGACTCAGCCGGAGGCACTCAATAAACTTTTGTTTTTTGTGGCCATTCGAGTTCAATTGTCACTCAAATCAAAGAGAAATGGGATCCCAAATAGGACAAAACTGGAAAAACCGAAAACCACATTGCTCTTCTAAAACCTCTCTTAAAAAATATTTTTTAGCCAAGAGCTCTTAGGTCAATTTTTAGATGTGCATGTCATGATTTCGATTTAAAAAAAAAACATAATTCTGAAATTTTAGCTGTTTTCCAATTTTTTGTAATTTGTTATCATCTCACAAGTGTAAATAGTAATTTTAATTTTTAACTTAGGATAGAGGGCCACTGGTTTGTCAGGTTTTAACTGTTATGCGTTACCCTCTTTAAATAAAGTTGCTACTACGACTACTATACCAAAACCGATCGGAAAACCGCATGTAGGCAATTGCTTTCTTGTTGCATTCAAATTTATGGGTTTTGAAAAAGTGGCGTTATCTTCTTGGCAAAATGGCAATTCAATTTTTTGTTAGAGTTGATCTCAGCGTGGTATTGTGTACAATAACCCTAACTAGGAGTGGGGAATTATAAATGTGACACTTTGGCGGACGGTTCTTTTCGCGTCCCTTGCTGTCGGCGTTTTTTAAATGCGAGGCTTCGGAGTCTGTAAAGTTTTTGTAACAACGCTGGCTGGAGATGTTCACGGCATATCATTTATAAAAGCAAACGCGAAAATCGGTCTCTGGGTTTTTAAACCTTTCAGGAAAAGGAAACTTGGAGGAGGTTTTGCGCAAAATACGCGACTGTCATTCAAATGTCCGTGAACGAAACGAAACTGTCTAATCCGTGAAACGGAATGGATAAAAGCGTTTAGGTGGGTAGTAACTCTTTGAAAGGTGCGCTCTAATTAACCAAAATTTGTCAAGTTTATTGTTTGAAGTAGGTGTGATAATTGTTGTGTTTAGTCTATTGTCAGACAATCAGTATGTTAAGAAGTGGATTATACGGCAAGCAATCCCAAATATGTAGTATATCAAAGAACTGAAATGAATAACAGATAAAAAACGAAATAAACGCATACGGCCTTCTAAAAAGTCAGCCATGCCCTAGAGAAATCTGTCAAAGAATGTTGTCATGTGCACTATTAAACTGAATGCAAATATATCATGAAGGACCATGAAGGCGAGGTCGCTAGTTGATAATGAAAGAAAAAGACTGGGAATAATCGGTAATTGGAATAACACGAATTACATTAGAACCAAACCACATGAGCAAAAATTAAAATGTACGCGGAATGTAAGTGCCCCTAATTCGCGACAACAAGCTAAAAGGGAATAAATGAGCACATTTGGAACGAGTTTTATGATTATGTTATGAACGATAATAATACTTGACAAATAGCCGCAGAGTCTCGGTGAAACGCGGATATTCGCTGGTGGAATAAATATAACTTGTCTGAACAAACACTATTACAACGACTGAAGTGTATGTGTGTGTGGTTTCATTCGCTTCCACTTCTCCAGACGGTTGTACAATGAAATAAACATTATGTGCGCGGTTTCTTGCTTTCCTCGCATGCCTATTTAATTTAGTCTGCAAGCGCTTTTCATTGTATGCGTATATATGATGCGATTTGTTTATACGGGTGTTTCCCTTAAAAAATGATCACTCTTCTGCAAAAGTTTAAAGAACGAAGTATATATTGCATGGCTTCTTGTCTCGATT
>JAHPZR010038808.1:0-2500 GCA_019787425.1 Platygyra sinensis | reverse complement strand
ATATATTTGCATTCAGTTTAATAGTGCACATGACAACATTCTTTGACAGATTTCTCTAGGGCATGGCTGACTTTTTAGAAGGCCGTATGCGTTTATTTCGTTTTTTATCTGTTATTCATTTCAGTTCTTTGATATACTACATATTTGGGATTGCTTGCCGTATAATCCACTTCTTAACATACTGATTGTCTGACAATAGACTAAACACAACAATTATCACACCTACTTCAAACAATAAACTTGACAAATTTTGGTTAATTAGAGCGCACCTTTCAAAGAGTTACTACCCACCTAAACGCTTTTATCCATTCCGTTTCACGGATTAGACAGTTTCGTTTCGTTCACGGACATTTGAATGACAGTCGCGTATTTTGCGCAAAACCTCCTCCAAGTTTCCTTTTCCTGAAAGGTTTAAAAACCCAGAGACCGATTTTCGCGTTTGCTTTTATAAATGATATGCCGTGAACATCTCCAGCCAGCGTTGTTACAAAAACTTTACAGACTCCGAAGCCTCGCATTTAAAAAACGCCGACAGCAAGGGACGCGAAAAGAACCGTCCGCCAAAGTGTCACATTTATAATTCCCCACTCCTAGTTAGGGTTATTGTACACAATACCACGCTGAGATCAACTCTAACAAAAAATTGAATTGCCATTTTGCCAAGAAGATAACGCCACTTTTTCAAAACCCATAAATTTGAATGCAACAAGAAAGCAATTGCCTACATGCGGTTTTCCGATCGGTTTTGGTATAGTAGTCGTAGTAGCAACTTTATTTAAAGAGGGTAACGCATAACAGTTAAAACCTGACAAACCAGTGGCCCTCTATCCTAAGTTAAAAATTAAAATTACTATTTACACTTGTGAGATGATAACAAATTACAAAAAATTGGAAAACAGCTAAAATTTCAGAATTATGTTTTTTTTTTAAATCGAAATCATGACATGCACATCTAAAAATTGACCTAAGAGCTCTTGGCTAAAAAATATTTTTTAAGAGAGGTTTTAGAAGAGCAATGTGGTTTTCGGTTTTTCCAGTTTTGTCCTATTTGGGATCCCATTTCTCTTTGATTTGAGTGACAATTGAACTCGAATGGCCACAAAAAACAAAAGTTTATTGAGTGCCTCCGGCTGAGTCTCGAATAACGCCTGAGCCAGTCTGCATGGGCGCCCGCGCGTATTGCGTATTACTTTTTTTACGTGGAGGTGGGAAAGGCGGCGAGAGATTAAGAAAACACTTTTATACTAATTCGCACTTTGTAGACTTGAATATGCCAAAAGTTGAGTAGTGTCAATTCGTGGCCACTCGAAACGACTTGACGACACCTTACAAACCCCCTCCACAACCACTACAAGCAGATTCATTCCAATTCTCACTCTGTCGACTCGACTATTCCTAAAGTCAAGTCGTGTCGACTCGTAACGACTCGACACGACTTGACAACATTTTATACACCCCCTCCATTATCACTTCAAGCACTTTTATACTAAGTCTCACTCTGTCGACTCTACTGTCCGTAAAATCAAGTCGTGTCGACTCGTAGCGACTCGACATGACTTGACGACATTTTATACACCCCCTCCACGATCACTTCAAGCACTTTTTTACTAAGTCTCAGTCTGTCGAAGTGCATTTTCATAAAATCAAGTCGTGTCGAGTCGAAACGACTTGACGACATTTTATGCACCCCCACCACAACCACTTCAAGCACTTTTATGCTAAGTCTTACTCTGTCGACACGACTTGACGACATTTTATACACCCCCACCACAGCCACTTCAAGCAGATTTATACTAAGTCTCACTCTGTCGACTCGACAATTCCAAACGTCGATTCGTGTCGACTCGTAACGACTGGTAACTTGTGAACTTAACTTCCTGTAGAAACCAACAATTACTCCTTCAACGTCCGGTAAGTTAAGTCACTACAAATTTACATGTAGCTTCTGGTAAGACGAGTCGACAACAAAGTTACACCACTCGACTCACTTTGGGTGTATTGGACAACCCTCAGAATTTCAGGATGCACTTATACCAACAAGATAATGATAACCTACAGTTACAGGTTAAGTTTAACAACTGGTTTTCTAATCCTTTGAGATCTTCGCAAAACTGTAGGTGGACTACTTACAACTAAAGGAGATACAACAATATCCTTGTTTTCAGGCAGATCTACATGTAGTTCAGAAGTACTATCAAGAAGATTCACATTATCATCACTTATTTTCTGACCACCTGATTCAGGTACCATGACATCTGGCTCACTGACATCATCTGGTACATTATCATGTGCCCTTATCATATGATCAGTGTGTACATATCTGGTTTTGTGTCCTGTCCTAACCACATAGGTTCTGGGCCCACAAACTTTAATTACAATGCCTGGAATCCACTTATCAGTCTTAGAATTAGCCCTTTAGTTTCCGTACCCGCACACTATCATTTCTTCAAAGGATCTTTCTCTCTTACATTTCAAATCCTTATACATTTTCTGTTTCTCT
>JAHPZR010038807.1:0-10649 GCA_019787425.1 Platygyra sinensis | reverse complement strand
ATACCTTTATATCATAAAAGGTATCCCTCTTCTTAAAACTCTAGAGCTTCTGAAGTTTAAATGCGCCAAATATTATGGAAAAGAAAACAACAAGACTTGCCAGAGTTATGGTGGTTTTTTTTTTTTTTTTTTTTTGGGGGTTTGGGCTGGTTTTTTTTTCTGGGTTTTATTTTTTGTTTAACCAAAAAAAAAAATTGGTCAAATTTGCCTGCGCATGGAAGGCAAAGATACTACCTATTTTTCCCTACCAATTTGTTAAATCCACACTAACACATTTTCGTTAGGGCGCGATTGGTTTTAACGCGTCACGTGGACCAAATATCCTCCAGATGTTCCCCATTTTCAAAACTGCGCGTTTTGTGAAAAATACTTGAAGAATAAATAAACTCAATGGCCTCTATTTGGCGTAAAAATATGCGCAAAATATTTGTCCTTGGGCCATTATCTGTTCCTCAAAGCTCACGATACGTTCTCGGAAAACTGTTCGCTTCTCGGAACACTGAGATAATGTCTACGGACAAATATCTGTGCCACATGGAGGCTAAATATCACGCCAAAAAGGGGCTTTCGCTCCTGGAAAACTGCTCGCTTCTAGGAGCAAGATATTATCTCTGTCATTAAATAGGCTTGTTCATTAATTACTTAAAATAAAGTCATCTGTGTTGCTTCAGAGGTTGTAATATGTTCATAACCGGGAAGTTGTGTGTTGTATTACCCAAGATGCTTGGGGAATAAAGTATTGTGCTGAACCGGCCATCCGGAAACTGTGTTGTTATGTCACCGAGCTATACTTTTGCTTGTGTGCTACATTTTGGCGACGAGGATAGGATTCTCTACATGCACGAAGACGCATGAGAAATCCAGCGAAGTTTTGTCTTTCCCGTGTCTGAGGAAAAAAGTTCGTTTTCGACCGAGGCAACTTGATCAAAGTTTGAGCACACGTGCTATCAAAATGGCGGGAATGTGGACTCTTCGGTCGCGTTGGCGAATTCAGCCCGGAGCGAGAGACTTTTCGTTCCTATGTGGAAAGAATGGAAATGTTCTTCATGGCAAAATAATATCATGGAAGACACAGGCGGAGGGTTAAAGAGGAAGCCAATCTCGCAGTTGCAAATAGAAAACGTGCTATGGTTCTGGACAGAGATTGGACCCGACGCATATTCTACCCTGAGCAATCTGCTTGGCACCAAAGAAACCAAAAGACACTCCTTTTGCTGACATTGTCAAAGGTATTAGAGAAACATTACAATCCAGCACCATTGGAGATAGCAGAGAGTTTTCATTTCGGAACTCGCTATCAAAAACAAGACGAATCCATCAGTGACTTTATTATGGTCTTGAAAGAAGTTATCAATTCATTGTAACTACGGGAGTTTCCAACCGAGCTCTGCGAGACCGTTTTGTGTGCGACTTGAATAATCCCAAAATACAGAATAAACTTTTGAACACCGAAGACCTTTCTTTTGAAAAGGCGTGCCAGATTGCAAAGTCAATGGAGATGGCAGAGAAGAACACTCAAGAATTCCGTCCTGTCAGTGCAAGTGATGACAGCCAAGGCATAGTGAAATAAACTGGAAACTTTAAACACTAATGAACCCTCATGTTACCGCGTGTGGTGGTAAGCATTGCTGCACCTAAGTGGTAAATTTAAGTCGGCAAAATGTTACAAATGTAGCAAAGTAGGTCACCTTGCATCAGTTTGTCGCAGTCAAGATGTTGAGTCTAGCATGAAAACCAAACAACCAAGAGTTAAAGGAAATATTTATAGTGTGTTAGAATCAAACACAGAAGGTAGTGACGATAATGATGAGTTAGGCATTTATTCCGTGTATGCGGTACGTACAGATAATCCTCCCAACAAAGGTTATACTTTAGAATTGACCATAAATGGTTCACCATGTGTCATGGAACTAGATACTGCAGCTGATTACTCAATAATGAGTAAGAGCACACATTCTCAGAAATTCAGTTAATTTTTCCACTTCGTCTGTCAAAGGTTGAATTGAAAACCTATACGGTTGAGACCTTGTTTACAAGCTTCGTATGCTTGCTGACACTCTTTTGTCCATGTCCACAGGACAACCTTTTTGAGGAGCTCATGTAATGGTGCTAGTGTAGTTGCCAAATCTAGTAAAAATGGGCGATAGTACTGGACCATGCCCAAAAATGAGCTCAACTCACCGACATTTTGTGGTACTGGTGCCCTTTTTACAGCATTCACCTTCTCCTCAACTGGATACAAACCTTCGGCATCTATCTTCAAACCCAGATAGAGAACTTCCCTCTTCAGAAATTCACACTTTGCCATCCTCAAATGCACAATACCTCAAACAGGATTTTGATATACTCCTGCCAGCTGACACCACCAATAAGAATGTCATCCTGCTTACACGCACATTTTTCTACCCCTTGCAAATCATATCCATTTTAGCTTGGAATATTTTAGGAACTGATTTAACCCCATATGGTAATTTGGTGTAGGAATAAAGTCCCTTGTGTGTGCTAATTGTCAGGTACTCACAACTGGCTTTATCAACACTTAGCTGATCATATGCATGCGACAAGTCAAGTTTGCTGAAACATTTTGATCCCGAGAGGGCAGCATACAAGTCCTGTTGGGTGGGAAGGGGATACTGCTCATCTTCAACAGCCGAGTTGATGGTTACTTTGTAGTCCCCACAAATTCTAACCGATTTGTCAGCTTTGGGCACAACTACTATTGGGCTTGCCCAGTCTGATCTGTCAGTTTTGACAATTACCCCACTTTTCTCCAATTTATCCAACTCCTTTTCGACTTCTTCTTTTAGGGCATACGGAACCCTACGTGGCTTAATAAATATGGGCTTTGCACCATCTTTCATGGTGATGTGTGCTTCCAACCCTTTCATGCCCTCATAGCTATCTTTGAGCAACTCACTGTGTTTAGCCAGTAAACGGCCATCAAGTTGACTTTTGGCACTTTCTGACTCCGATCTTGTTAAACTAAATACTTCACCCCACTAAAGCCTTATATGCTTTAACCAATTTCTTCCCAGCAAAGTAGGCTTCTTCCCATAATCAGCTACAATAATTGGCAATGTATATTCATGGCCCTTGTACACTACATCGCATAGCATTTCACCACACACTACAAGGGTCTCACCCGTATAGGTTTTCAATTCAACCTTTGACAGACGAAGTGGAAAATTACTGAATTTCTGAGAATGTGTGCTCTTACTCATTATTGAGTAATCAGCTGCAGTATCTAGTTCCATGACACATGGTGAACCATTTATGGTCATTTCAACAGTATAACCTTGGTTGGGAGGATTATCTGTACCTACCGCATACACGGAATAAATGCCTAACTCATCATTATCATCACAACCTTCTGTGCCTGACTCTAACACACTATGAGTATTACCTTTAGCTCTTGGTTGTTTGGTTTTCATGCTAGACTCAACATCTTGACTGCGACAAAACTGATGCAAAGTGACCTACTTTGCTACATTTGTAACATTTTGCTGACTTAAATTTACACTTAGGTGCAGCATGCTTACCACCACACCGTAACATGAGGGTTCATTAGTGTTTAAAGTTTCCAGTTTATTCACTATGCCTTGGCTGTCATCACTTGCACTGACAGGACGGAATTCTTGAGTGTTCTTCTCTGCCATCTCCATTGACTTTGCAATCTGGCACGCCTTTTCAAAAGAAAGGTCTTCGGTGTTCAAAAGTTTATTCTGTATTTTGGGGATTATTCAAGTCGCACACAAAACGGTCTCGCAGAGCTCGGTTGGGAAACTCCCCGTAGTTACAATGAATTGATAACTTCTTCAAGACCATAATAAAGTCACTGATGGATTCGTCTTGTTTTTGATAGCGAGTTCCGAAATGAAAACTCTCTGCTATCTCCAATGGTGCTGGATTGTAATGTTTCTCTAATACTTTGACAATGTCAGCAAAAGGAGTGTCTTTTGGTTTCTTTGGTGCCAGCAGATTGCTCAGGGTAGAATATGCGTCGGGTCCAATCTCTGTCAGAACCATAGCACGTTTTCTATTTGCAACTGCGAGATTGGCTTCCTCTTTACCCTCGCCTGTTTCTTCCATGATATTATTTGCCATGAAGAACATTTCCATTCTTTCCACATAGGAACGAAAAGTCTCTCGCTCCGGGCTGAATTCGCCAACGCGACCGAAGAGTCCATTCCCGCCATTTTGATAGCACGTGTGCTCAAACTTTGATCAAGTTGCCTCGGTCGAAAACGAACTTTTTTCCTCAGACAGGGAAAGACAAACTTCGCTGGATTTCTCATGCGTCTTCGTGCATGTAGAGAATCCTATCCTCGTCGCCAAAATGTAGCACACAAGCAAAAGTATAGCTCGGTGACATAACAACACATGTTCCGATGGCCGGTTCAGCACAATACTTTATTCCCAAGCATCTTGGGTAATACAACACAACTTCCGGTTATGAACATATTACACCTCTGAAGCAACAACAGATGACTTTATTTAAGTAATTAATGACAAGCCTATTTAATGACAGAGATAATATCTGCTCCTAGAAGCGAGCAGTTTTCCAGGAGCGAAGCCCCTTTTTGGCGTGATATTTAGCCTCCATGTGGAACAGATATTTGTCCGTAGACATTATCTCAGTGTTCCGAGAAGCGAACAGTTTTCCGAGAACGTATCGTGAGCTTTGAGGAACAGATAATGCCCAAGGACAAATATTTGCGCATATTTTTACGCCAAATAGAGGCCATTGAGTTTATTTATTCTCAAGTATTTTTCACAAAACGCGCAGTTTTGAAAATTGGGGAACATCTGGAGGATATTTGGTCACGTGACGCGTTTAAAAACCAATCGCGCCCTAACGAAAATGTTTAGTGGATTATAACAAGTGGCATAATATTCTGAATGGAAACGAGAAAGACGAAAGAATTATCTAACGAGTACTTCTACGTTTTGCGATATGTTTGATTTATTTTCATCGCATTTCCTTGAAAGACAGGAATATTTCCTCGGCTTCGCCTACCCCGTTGGGAAGAGGACGGTACTCTAGAAAGTTTTATGCGGGGAGGCTCGCCCCGAGGCCCATGCAGTCTCTTGTTGTTCTGTGTATCATCTTAACATGAAAGAGACCCCTTTTGTATACCTTTATATCATAAAAGGTATCCCTCTTCTAAACTCTAGAGCTTCTGAAGTTAATGGCCAATATTATGGAAGAACAACAAGTCTTGCGAGGTTATGTTAACCAAAAAAAAAAATTGTTCAATTTGCTGCGCATGGAGTCAAGATACTCCTATTTTCCTACCATTTGTTATAATCCACTAAACATTTTCGTTAGGGCGCGATTGGTTTTAACGCGTCACGTGACCAAATATCCTCCAGATGTTCCCCAATTTTCAAAACTGCGCGTTTTGTGAAAAATACTTGAAGAATAAATAAACTCAATGGCCTCTATTTGGCGTAAAAATATGCGCAAATATTTGTCCTTGGGCATTATCTGTTCCTCAAAGCTCACCGATACGTTCTCGGAAAACTGTTCGCTTCTCGGAACACTGAGATAATGTCTATCGGACAAATATCTGTTCCACATGGAGGCTAAATATGCACGCCAAAAAGGGGCTTCGCTCCTGGAAAACTGCTCGCTTCTAGGAGCAGATATTATCTTCTGTCATTAAATAGGCTTGTCATTAATTACTTAAAATAAAGTCATCTGTTGTTGCTTCAGAGGTGTAATATGTTCATAACCGGAAGTTGTGTTGTATTACCCAAGATGCTTGGGGAATAAAGTGTTGTGTTGAACCAGCCATCAGAACATGTGTATTTATGTCACCGAGCTATACTTATGCTAGTATGCTACGTTTTGGCGACGAGGATAGGATTCTCTACATGCACGAAGATGCATGAGAAATCGAGTGAAGTTTTGACTTTCCCTGTGTGAGGAAAAAAATTCGTTTTCGACCGAGGCAACTTGATCAAAGTTTGAGCACGTGCTATCAAAATGGCAGGAATTGGACGTTTGGTCGCGTTGGCAAATTCAGCCCTGAGTGAGAGACTTTTCGTTCCTATGTGGAAAGAATGGAAATGTTCTTCATGGCAAATAATATCATGGAAGAAACAGGCAAGGGTAAAGAGGAAGCCAATCTCGCGGTTGCAAATAAAAAACGTGCTATCTTTCTGACTGGGATTGGACCCAACGCATATTCTACCCTGAGCAATCTGCTGGCACCAAAAAACCAAAAGACACTCCTTTGCTGATATTGTCAAAGCATTAGAGAAACATTACAATCCAGCGCCATTGGAGATAGCAGAGAGATTTCATTTTGGAACTTGCTATCAAAAACAAGACGAATCCATCAGTGACTTTATTGTGGCCTTGAAGAAGTTATCAATTCATTGTAAGTATGGGGAGTTTCTCAACCAAGCTCTGCGAGACCGTTTTGTGTGCGGATTGAATAATCCCAAAATAAAGAATAAACTTTTGAACACCAAGGACCTTTCTTTTGAAAAGCGTGCCAGATTGCAAAGTCAATGGAGATGGCAGAGAAGAACACTCAAGAATTCCATCCTGTCAGTGCAAGTGATGACAGCCAAGGCATAGTAAATAAACTGGAAACTGTAAACACTAAGGAACCCTCCTCTTACCGGTGTGGTGGTAAGCATGCTGCACCTAAGTGTAAATTTAAGTCAGCAAAATGTTACAAATGTAGCAAAGTAGGTCACCTTGCATCAGTTTGTCGCATTCAAGATGTCGAGTCTAGCATGAAAACCAAACAACCCAGAGCTAAAGGTAATATTCATAGTATGTTAGAATCAAACACAGAAGGTAGTTATGATAATGAGTTAACATTTTCATGTATTCCGTGTATGCGGTAGGTACAGATAATCCACCCAACAAAGGTTATACTGTAGGAGTGACCATAAATGGTTCACCATGTGTCATGGAAGTAGACACTGCAGCTGATTACTCAATAATGAGTAAGAGCACACATTCTCAGAAATTCAGCAATTTTCCACTTCGTCCGTCAAAGGTTGAATTGAAAACCTATACAGGTGAGACCCTTGCAGTGTGGTGAAATGCTGTGCAATGTAGTATACAAGTAGCCTGCAAACAGGCTCTCTGTATTGGGTTATTCCGAGATTTGCTTTCGAATGGCGTGCGGTCAAAAGTTAGGGGGTGGGCGAGAGAGGGAGAGCCTGCAATGCTCCTTGTACACTTTGAGTATTTACGTTCAAATTCTGAACGTAAATTGCTGATTGGCTAAATCGACTTGACACATGTCAAATACTACCATTTGCGTTCAACGGTGAAGCATGAATGGTTTTTCGTGGATGGTTATTTTTCAAATAAAGCTTGGTGCCATGCGACTTCAAGAAGATAGAGGCGCTAAAAGTAAACAAATTTAGATGATCCTATCGCACTGGACCATAGGTGGCTCAAGCTTTCGTTGTCAGAGGAGTTATATTTTTTACAATGCGAACAATCAGCTTGTGAAAGTGACAAAGTTACCGCCGTCATCTACTATTACACAACAACCTAGTTTCATTACGCGAAACAAGACTCTCCCCTTTCAGAATATGGAGGTGTTAACACTGAGGTCAGTTATTTTTAGTATACCAAAATTTTGGCTAAATGAAGGGCTAAATTGGGCTAAAATGTCTATTAACGTTTCTACCCATACATAACATCTATACGCTGAGTCACGTTTCGCGAAATGAAACTCGGTTGTTATGCAATTATAGTAGATGACGTGAGCTGAATTCGAACGTCATCTCTTCAAAGCATGGCACAATTTCAACAGTGGGAGTTGAAAATATAATTTATTGGCAGGGAACACTTTTATAAATTGAGCGGTTTTCTTCCAGCTTTTCGTCGAAATGTTTTCTGGATTCGAGTTCATAACAACTGTACTTACATGTAAACAAGCGCACGTTTATCAAAGGTTTCATTTTTGACAGCCATCTTGACCTACAAGGTCATTTCTGCTTTTGCTGTGATTGGTTCATTTCAATTTGATAACTTGACAGATCAGTCATGCGGAAAGGAGGCAGAACTCAAATCGTACAAGGACCATTGCAGGCTCTCCCTTTCTTGCCCGCCCGAGCACTGTTCGAAAGCAAATCTGGGAATAACCCATACGGAGAGCCTGTTTGCAGGCTAGTATACAAGGGCCATGAATATACATTGCCAATTATTTTAGTTGATTATGAGAAGAAGCCTACTTTGCTGGGAAGAAATTGCTTAAACCATATAAGGCTTGAGTGGGGTGAAGTATTTAGTTTAACAAGATCGGAGTCGGAAAGTGCCAAAAGTCAACTTGATGGTTTACTGGCTTAACACAGCGAGTTGTTCAAAGATAGCTATGAAGGCATGAAAGGGTTGAAGCACACATCACCATGAAAGATGGTGCAACGCCCATATATATTAAGCCACGTAGGGTGCCATATGCACTAAAAGAAGAAGTTGAAAAGGAGTTGGATAAATTGGAGAAAAATGGGGTAATTGTAAAAACTGACAGATGAGACTGGGCAAGCCCAATAGTAGTTGTGCCCTAAGCTGACAAATCGGTTAGAATTTGAGGGGACTACAAAGTACATGTAACCATCAACTCAGCTGTTGAAGATGAGCAGTATCCCCTTCCCACCCAACAGGACTTGTATGCTGCCCTCTTGGGATCAAAATTTTTTCACCAAACTTGATTTGTCGCATGCCTATGCTCAGCTAAGTGTTGTTAAAGCCAGTCGTGAGTACCTGACAATTAACACACACAAGGGACTCTATTCCTACACCAAATTACCATACGGGGTTAAATCAGCACCTAAAATATTCCAGCTAAATTGGATATGATTTTGCAAGGGGTAGAAAAATGTGTGTGTAAGCAGGATGACATTCTTATTGGTGGTGTCAGCTGGCAGGAGAATATCAAAATCCTGGCTGAGGTATTGGAGAGGTTGCATAAATATAACCTGCATTTGAAGATGGCAAAGTGTGAATTTCTGAAGAGGGAAGTTGTCTATCTGGGTTTGAAGGTAGATGATGAAGGTTTGCATCCAGTTGAGGAGAAAGTGAATGCTGTAAAAAGGGCACCAGTGCCACAAAATGTCAGTGAGTTGAGATCATTTTTGGGCATGGTCCAGTACTATCACCCATTTTTACCAGATTTGGCAACTACACTAGCACCATTACATGAGCTCCTCAAAAAGGGTGTCCAGTGGACATGGACAAAAGAGTGTCAACAAGCATACGAAGCTTGCAAACAAGGTCTCACCAGCGATGCACTGTTGGTGCATTATGATGGGAACCGTGAACTGAGACTCGCTTGTGATGCATCCAGCTATGGAATTGGAGCAGTTATTAGCCATGTGATGGATGATGGCCAGGAGAGGCCAATTGCCTATGCCTCTCGGACATTGAGTCAAGTGAAAGGAACTATGCACAAATTGAGCATGAAGCATTATCAATTGTTTTTGGTGTAAAAAATTTCACCAATTTTTGTATGGGTGTAGATTTACCCTGATCACTGATCACAAACCATTGTTGGTAATTTTCAATCCCAAATGCGCTATCCCCACACTGGCAGCAGCTCGGATGCAGAGGTGGGCTCTGGTACTGTCAGCATATGACTATGAGATTGAATACAAAAGATCTGAAGACCATCCCAACTGGGATGCTCTCTCAAGGCTACCACACGAGGACTCCACAGTGGGAAGTGAGGGTGTGGTCTACAGTGTGGGTGTAATTGATGATGATTTTCCAATCACTGCAGAAGATATAGGAAAGGCAACCCTTGTAGATCCTGTTCTTGGTAAGGTACATCAATTTTTGATGTCTGGTTGGCCAGAAGGGTGTCCTGATGAGACCCTCAAACCGTATCATAATAGAAGAAATGAGCTGTCTTGTGAACAGGATTGTGTCATTTGGGGCTCTAGGGTGATTATTCCACCATTTTTTAGAGCCAAAATGCTGGGGCAGTTGCATTGGGAACACCCTGGTATATGTGGTATGAAAGCAATTACTCGTACATGCATGTGGTGGCCAAAAATGGATCAGGAAATTGAGGAAGCAGTGAGAGTTTGTACAGTATGCCAAAATGTTAGAAATGCCCCACCCAGTCCACCCCTGATCCCATGGAAGTGGCCAACTAGACCATTTCAACAGATCCATATTGATTTCTGTCAAAAGGGTAATGATTATTTCCTTGTAGTAATCGATAGCCACTCAAAGTGGATTGAAGTGAAACATATGAGCTCTACAACCACTGAACGGACTATTGATGAGTTTCGTTTAATTTTTGCTACTCATGGTTTACCTGAAGAGACCTGTGGTGTCTGACAAAGGACCACAGTTTACGTCCACTGAATTTGCTGAATTCATGCACAAAAACGGCATCAGGCACACATTGGTTCCACCCTATCACCCTCAATCTAATGGAGCAGCAGAAAGGTCTGTGAGAGTTGTTAAGGATGCTTTAGTTAAACAAGTGCTTGAGGGTAAAAAGGGCATCTCTATGAAACACAGACTTGCTAATTTCCTGTTTCGGTATCGCACAACCCCTCACAGTACAACTGGTGTGACCCCCGCTGAGTTGATGGTGAAGCATCGCTTAAAAACAAAGTTAAGTCTGATTAAGCAATCTGGCACAAGTTGTAGAGAATAACCA
>JAHPZR010038805.1:32500-37047 GCA_019787425.1 Platygyra sinensis | reverse complement strand
AAAGTAAACTTTTGGTGTTTGAATGTCTGGAATGAGTGGGCAGCCGAACGAAATGCGTTGCCTCAGAATTCTGCTGACCTGTTTTCCCAAGTTAAGTCTTTGTTTTGTTTGTCAGTGCGTGAAATGGAAGGCATGTGGGTGTGTGCGAGGGGAATATTACTGTAATATTTACCTCGGGATTATCAACTTTAATAATCCCCTAGGGGGTTATTAAAATATCAGCCCCGCACTCCCCTGTTACAATCAAAGCCGCCCCCAGCTTTTCAGACAGTTATTAATTAGCGGGGTTTACTCAATATAATCAGCCTCGAAGAACAAAGGAAAACGAGCCATGTGAAAAATAAGGACAGTTAGCCGTATGTGTATCTGCTTGAGATCACTAATGATTTTAGTGGCGACTTTACTGCACTGTGAAGTTTTTACTAGAAGCATTGTTACACGCAATCATGA
The DNA here is from genome assembly GCA_019787425.1 of Platygyra sinensis. NCBI lineage: Eukaryota > Metazoa > Cnidaria > Anthozoa > Scleractinia > Merulinidae > Platygyra > Platygyra sinensis. Next base: position 36,597 of record JAHPZR010038805.1, on the reverse strand, counting down.
TCGGAATGTTCGCTATTATCGATTTCGTGACTCTTGTCTTCTTGAATCTGTTATTATCTAGTAAGTAGTTTATTCACTGCATTGTATTTCAGTTTACGTTCGATTATCGTCCATTATCGTCAATTAAATCACCGGTCAATCAAGACTGATTTCCGGTAAGCTGGAAAACCAGGAATCCGGAATTCCGCCGGAATATTTAAGAGTCTGTTTTTGTTCCATTCAAAGCGATTCAAGAGTCCCCGAAGATTGTCCGAAGTCCAAATATCTCCGAAGATGATCCGAGAGCAACCGAAGTCACCCGACCATCCCCGGCAAACAATCGAACTGCCGAAAATGTTCCGAAGGTTTTCGGAGGCTCGACACTAGATACTTCTAAGGTTATTCGACTTTTTTTTTACGATTTATCTCTATGTCGAGTCCCTGTCCTAAGGAAAAGCCGTGCCAATCACGCTCAGTAAAGACGCGCATTGCAAATTATGTTAGTCTCAATCTATATGAACAGTAACTTCGGGATAAACGTTAAATAAATATGGACAGCCGTACGGTAGCATACCACCCCAAATGACTGTTTCGCGTGTCGCACCGTTTCAAGGCGAGACGTTAAATAAAAACCCTGATAAACTGTATATTTTCTCAAATTACCGCCACACAATTGGCCGGCACAACTTCCTTGAACTCGTGCTGCATATAATAAGACCCTTTTGTCGCTAGCGGCAAGTTCGTCAGCCCAATCCTTGTCCATCTCAAAATAATTCCCTTTTTTTTCTTTTACGGCTCTCCTTGGTACAAAAGGCCACCTCGATCGCTTTCGCTTTTTTCTTGAAGACATGGCAACAGCACGAAAATATTGTTGCGTGTCTGGCCGTGACAAAATTGCGTGTCGAAAAAAGGTTCGTATGTAAGATGATAACGATATGTTGACAGATTTCTACAGTGACTTGTCCACATTCCATTAACGGCAATTAGTGAGGAAAACACTCTTTTGTCCATATCTTCCCGTAGAAACAATATTTTTTATAAAACAAAGATAGGAGAATAATGTCAGGGATATATAGTTTGTCAGGGTTTTTATTTAACGTCTCGCCTTGGAACGGTGCGAACGCGAAACGGTCTTTTGGGGTGGGCTGCCTTAAGGCTGTCCATATTTACGTTTATCCTGAAGTATGATTGGCTCGGCTTTTCCTTATGACAGAGACTCGACATGAGATAAATCGTAAAAAAATCGATAATCTTTGGAGTATATAGTGTCGAGCGTCGGAAAACTTTCAGGAACATCTTCGGCAGTTCGATTGTTTGTCCGGGATGCTCGGGTGACTTCGGTTGCTATCGGATCATCTTCGGAGAATATTCGGACTTCGGGAACTCTTAAATCGCTTCGAATGGACAAAAACAGACTCTTAAAAATTCCGGCGGAATTCCCACTTATGTCCAGATTTGACCCTAATTAGATGCACGGCGAATTTTGACATCTAACACGAAGTGTCCCTTTAAGTCTAAGCCTTTGTTACCTATTTCAAACAATAAGGTTAGGGTAAAGGTTAGTGTTATTTTTATCTTAGGGTAAATGCAGCTGTTAATCCTTACTTGAGGAGCAGCATTTGGGGGACACTGTGACATTAATTGTCTGTATTCCGAGAAACGAGTGATGTTAAAGTTGGGGAGAAGAGCAAGGGGACACTTCGTGACGCTTATTGAAATTCCCGTGCATCTAATAAGGGTCAAAACCTGGACATATCTCGGAATTCCGGATTCCGTGTTTTCCCAGCTTACCCTGATTTCCGCGATATCTGGCTTATTTTCGATTAGTAAGGCATCTCCCACACGCTATCCTCATCGCAACGAGTTGTCCGGCGAGTGACAATTTAGCCCTTCAAAAGTTGTCGTGAGCATGGCGTTACAGGCCGATTGAGTTCAAAAAAACAAACAGAATCCATTCTTGCAGTTATTTATATCAGCCCCAGCCTTGCACATCTTTCTGTGAGTGGACGAGTTTCTTTCCAGAAAGTCTGTATAGCCAATTGAGTTTTAGAAAAAGCAGGCAGAAGATGTTCTTGTAGCTATTTATCGATGTTTATTTCAGAAGTGTCAACTGAGAAGCGGTAAATTTTCTGTAAAGTGCTGTGTGTTCTCTTTTGCCATCTTTTTGTAAGCTTCATACAGTATGGTGACTTGGAGACTACAGAGTTGATTCTTGCACGGTAGTATTCGCTGTGGTATTCATGGGAAAAAAAATGGACAAGAGGAAAATAGGAATCAGCCGGGCCTTATTTTGTGCGGAAAATTTGGTAGCGCCATTCAGAATTGTAAGCGTTGCTGGTAGGCTCTTTATCCTCAGACCCTCTTTCCCTTCATTCTCTCCGTATCCCTAAGAATTCCCCCAAGCTAAGAGCGTTCCTGAATGCGTTTACGCAGCAGCAGCTAGAACTGACACAAAGAATAAGCGGTTTTATCTCGTTAAAACTGCGTCTCATTCTCTCACCTTAATAGAAGACCTGTGTGCATTCCTCATTGCTCCTGTCCATATGTCGGTGAGAAGAGCCTGGCAACTAGCATGAGCTAGAAATTCCTCGTATTCAATGGAAACAGCAAGTGACAGACATGTTTGTCCTCCCCAGTTCTCCAAGTGATAGGTGAGCAGCTGCTGAGTGAGCTCTTCGTTTGTTTGAAAGCACTGATCTAACACACCCAAAGCCAGTCGTTTAAACTCCCTAGGTATGAACACGGATTGCAAATGTATTAAGAAATTCCGATTCGTAGTATGGAAAAGCTCTTAAGCTTGTTCAATACTGTAAGGCCTTATTGTGCAGTGCATCGTTGAGAGGCGGTGTGCGGTATGGTATAGAATAGTCTGGCGTGGTATGGTATGGCAATGCTTAGCTCATCAACTGTATGACGGGCTCTGAAAATTTCAGTGGTCCCGTTCTCGAAGGTCCCGAAACGTTTTCGGCCCCAGAAAAGCAGAAGCAAAATCTCAAACCTCATGAATGTTGTTATTCACATATTCTAGATATGAAGAGAGTTTCACATCATACAAAAACTGTCAGGCATTTACACCCCTCGGTTCCAGATACAGATGAACTAAAAAATGGCTTTGCTGTCCCAAAAATTCCCCCAGCTTTCGAGAAACGGTAACAGAAGTAAGACTTTTCACCCCAAAATATCAAGAAATACAAAATAACTGATGGCGATCGCTAAAAAGGCCTATGACAACCATAAACGTCAACGGAAATTTCAGGACTGACCAGCGGCATGCAAACAAACTCACTCGACATGCGCGTAAAGCTCGTCGGTGATATCCGTCTTTGCCTCATCACGCTCAGTCAACTTAGCCATGACGTAGTACAATTTTCCCGCCACTAGTGCTCGCGCCAGATTTTCGTCTCCACGCTCCCACATAAAAAGCGCCATTTTCTGCATATTGCAAAGCACGGACCACATCAGCAACTCGTTGTATGGGTTGATCACGTGAACTGCGTTCGCCATGTGGTCTCGGTGTCCATCGACAAACATGGTCGAGTTAGCCATATCAAAAGCCTTTGAAAGAAAACAACTGTAAGAAACGGAGGCTTTCGACGACAAACTGTACTTATGATGGAAAAGAAACCCAGCTAAATCCTACTGAATTAATTCTCATGCCATTGTGTGAAGATGTTTAAACTTTTAAAATGAATTTTCGGGTTTTTGAGCCGGATTTCATTCATTTGATGGTTACATGTAAATCTTAGCTTATGACAAGCAAAATGAAGCTTTGGGCATTTTGATGACAAATGAACTTATTTTTGTGAGCTACCACGATAATGGACTGTACCAAAGAATTAATTTTAAGCCAAAGTAGGAATACTCGACTTACCCTTGTGATCGTGTTAAAGTTCTCTCCATGTCCTTTGTATGTACTTCCCAGTAATCGCCGAATGACATGGTTTACATCGGAAAGTTGGATCCGACAGGAAACTACCTGCAGAAAAACCGACATTTTAGTGCTGCTCTTTACTCGACAATGGCACCACACGCAAACGGTTCCTTCCCAGACGTACCTTTTCCATGCCGATCAATTGTCTGAATACAGCACTGGACGAAGATTTCCTCCTCTAAAGAGG
>JAHPZR010038805.1:7500-25000 GCA_019787425.1 Platygyra sinensis | reverse complement strand
ACTAGAGCCCCTCCAGCGCGAGAGTTTACTTTAACCGTTGTTGATGTTAGTTTACTTGTTTTGAGAACAAAAAGTGATAGAGAAATACCTTTAGCAGCCCCTGTCGTAACACGTTCTTCATCTTGGGATGCAGGACAAAGTTTTTAGCTCCACCCGTGACGGAGATGAGCAGCTTGGGTAACTGTAACTTCCACTCCTCTCTTAGAAGGCGTAAAACTTTTTCGGGATCAGTATCATGAGAAATACGGATAAACTACAGAAAGAAGATAGATTGCAGTTGATTGATTAGATCAATCGAGATGGGCGTGAAAACTTTCTAGTGTTGTTCAATTCTACTTTCGTTGGTATGTAATTTATTTTTGCTTTTCAGTTGTAGCAGTGCTCAGAAACTAGCACTGGCGTTCAGTCAAAGAGAATAGAGAGTTTAAAATAACCGCAACTGCAACGGAACAGGAACGTGGCTAATTAAAAGGAATAATGAGAAGAACATTGGCTGTGCACGTGTGTTTTAATTCTTGCCGTCCTTTGTAAAACATCAACCTGAAGTGACCAAATTCTGCGTTTCCTAGAGAACGCGAACCGCGACGGATAATTCTTAAAACCTTATTTCAAATTTACGCTCTGTTCAACTAATAATCAGTTTCAAAAACAAAGTAAATGAGCTGAGCGAGATTCGTAGGCAAAATATTAATTCATTTTTTTAATCGACGTTGTTTTTGGAGTCGCCCAAGAAGATAGTTAGACTCTCTATTAAATACGTCAGTTTTCAGCAAGTGTAAACTCAAGTATATGTATCACACCAGGGCTTTGTTCTGCTCTTAGCACTACTCACCTTAGCTCTACTTGTCTGTCCAGCACCAGTGAATTCCAGTTCACCATAAGCATTCGTTGGTTGTTCTTTTGTATGCCTGCTCACTTCCCACGTGACATCAGTACCTAGAATAACTCGTGTAGCATCTTGTTTGTGATCGTTATCCAAGCGACCACAGCAGCAACTGAAACAATCAACAATCATTGGACGAGGTTGAGGAAAATATCGTGATTTGTCAGTGGCGAGCAGATCAATTATTCGCCGAAGCCGAAGGGTGGGGCAAATAATTGAGGCAAAATATTTAACAATTATTGGACGAGGTTGAACAAAATATCGTGAATTATCATTCGACGCATTGTTTTCTTCTTTTCCATCGGCCGAGAGCCCACCACGTGACCTGCAAATAATTGCCTACAAATAATGGTCTGCTCATGCTAATTCGTTTAAACGTGCTTTGCTGCAAATAATATTCTGCTCATGCGTAATTGAAACCACGCTCTTGAGTGAAAAATGGCAGATCGCTTCCCTGAGCTGAGCTGCCAGGAAGTGATAAAAATATGAAAACGATGATACAACAATTATTGAACTCGGTTATCGCAAAATATCGTGATTTGTCAGTGTCTCGCAGATCAATTATTTGCCTCAGCCTTCGGCTTCGGCAAATAATTGATCTGCTCGCCTCTGACAATTCACGATATTTTGCTCAACCTCGTCCAATAACTGTCCGAGGCGAGCAGATAATTGATCTGCGAGACACTGACAAATCATGATATTTTGGATAACCGAGTTCAATAATTGTTTTATCATTCGATCACCAAGTTCGTTTTCATATTTTAATCACTTCCTGGCAGCTCAGGGAAGCGATCTGCCATTTTTCTCTCGAGAGCGTGGTTCCAGTTACGCATGAGCAGAATATTATTTGCAGCTGAAACACGTCATTCTCGACCCCAGAGCTCTTGTCTTTTATCACGTGACTGGCGGCGTCTGTCATGTGCAAAAGAGAAGAGCTCTGGGGTCGAGAATGCAAAACACGTTTAAACGGTACTACGCATGAGCAAACCATTATTTGAAGGCAGTTATTTGCAGGTCACGTGGTGGGCTCTCGGCCAATGGAAAAGAAGAAAACAATGCGTCGAATGATAACGTGATTTGTTAGTGGTGAGCAGATCAATTTAATATTTGCCGGAGCCGAACCTGGTCAAATAATTGTAAGTGCGATTTGGACGAGGTAGTTTTCCAATGCACATTTATCTTTTCCCTTTTTTTCGGCTATCCATCTCTATACTTTGAGTGTCACAGTGTTATGAAAAGCCTTCTCTGTGGCGTTACACTAATTCTTTTCTGTTATACATGATCGTACTCAAATATTGTGTGACAGTCCATGTGTTTATATCAGCACCAGACTACAAAACAGTCCTATTTTTGCGTCACCAACTGCGAGGAACCGCTTACGATAAACGCTGCCAACGTAAGATCTACATGTACAAGAGATCTGATCAGCTAAAAACAAATGTGTAAACGACGCAGGCGACACGGGCGGTATTTGAACGAAAGGTCTGGAGAGAGTGTCACTAGTGTTTCTAGTAGAAACGTAGCCTCCTACGCAGACGTTCTTAGGCTTGTCACGTGGGGAGGAACGCGTGACAAGCCTAAGAACGTCTGCGTGGGGGGCTAGTAGAAACGGTGAAGCTCGCGCGATTCACGCTTACGGTGCTTCGCGCCTTTCGAATAGGGAAGAAAAACGACTGTTTTACAGTCTATGTTAGCTCTAATGTAGAGCACTAAAACAGTAGGTACTCACCGTCTAACTTCTTTCTTGGAGGGGATGAACTGGGCACAAGTTCTCTTCTTGAATGTGTTATATATCCAAGAATCATTTCCACGTGAGGGCTGTCAAAGATTTAAAATTAAATGATTAGAAAAGTCATAACAAGGTGACCTATCAGAAACTTATTGAATAAAAAAAAATGGTTCTTTATTGGAAAAAGTTTTCTCGAAAACGAATAATGTAGAGCATACCCTTTTCGGCCACGTTTAGAAAATAAAGCATTTCAAAATCCAGCTGGAGGCTGTATTTTGATTTAATTGTTATCGTTTTTTAAAGAAATTAAAATACGAGGGAAAACCTCAATCTTTCGGGCTTCGTCTCATTCAGAAGAAGCAGGGTGAATTAGCGGTAAAAACGTTTATTTATGATTGGGTTTATTCTTTCAAGTAAATATGTATTTGCCATCCGATTTCCTTATTATTCCTACACACTTTCACTCAGTTGCGAGGTATGCCTGCATGGGCTATTTTTGTTATTTGAGATTCTTGTGTCGCGAATTGCGAAAAGCTTTATATCAAGGAAATGACGTCATGTGACATTGTAAAACTAAATTGCGTTTGGAACGCTGTTTGCGTGCTACCATAAACGCAGACTAAATTTGTGAACAGCAGCGTGACTTTTCCTTTGTTATATATTGTTATCACTTGCAATTTCAATGAAACCAACGTGCAAAACAATCTAAAACAAAAATTCATCCATTCAGTCATTTATCATGGATGAAAGTGCTTCTGTTAGATGTTCACTACTTTTTTTCTAACATATATATTATAGACCAAATCAGTTTGCGTAAATTGTTTTACTTTTGGTTTGAGCTAAATAATTCAAAAACCAAATTCTAGCAAGGTCAATGATGTGTGAAGAGTGGTTGAATCAATAATTGAGTAATCTAAATATTTGAGATAGCACATGTCAAAATTAGAGTTAATCAAAGAAAACGTTTTTCCTTAATCAAGGGCATTTCTTGGGTTGAAAATTAAAACTATAGCAACAAGTATGCCTTAGTTGGTTTCGTAATGTTTACAAAATACCTGTTCAAGTAAATTTTGGAAAGTGTTGTTAAACGCTTCAAAGGCCAAGACGACGCCAAGTTGAACTTGCAAACGGCTTTGCGAAAGAACTTTTTGTATTCTTCTTTAAGGCTGGGCTTGATTTAAATCAGCATTTTGTTGATAATGTCAAGACAAGTCCTCCAATATACAGGAGTAAATAATTTTAAAATGTCCAAACATTTCACATCATTTATACAGCTTGCAACATTTATTCCATTTCATCACGCAATGTCTTGGAATAATTAATCTGACTTATTACCAGCTAGTTAAAGCGCACCGTGGGCAACGGTCGAAAGTCTGAAAAGCAAGAAAGTTGTTGAAAATAATCGAGTGGTTTACAGAGCTGAGCAAACACACATTCAAGTCTCAAATCGTTTTTTCTCGAGCAATATCTACGCACCATATTCAGCCCTAGCATGGACTAGACCATCCAGACTGTTAAGTCGAACAGTGTTAGCTAATGTTAACTGACTTACCGGAGTTAACACTTTCTGTTTATATCCAGTTCCTTCTTGTTTAGTGCCGCTTTGACCCTTCCTGTATGGAGCTGTTCCTTTCTTGTCATTCGATGCCATTTTACTGTTGCATTATCAATGAAGGCTACACGAAGTCACGGCGAGGAGAAAACTTTTAGAATCAGAGAGAGAGGGTTTTAAAAAGACCTTCCTTGGCTCCACAACTCGGTCAAATGGGGCAAATCAACGTAAAACGGAAGTTTAAAGCTGAATTCCGGTTACATCAAGAAGCACGCACGGTTGCACGGCAGGGGTAATTATGCAGCCTACTAACTGAACGTGCTCTATTGTTACGTAGCGACCAAGTACAATATGTTTCTCTCCAATCACCTTCACCTGCCTGTAATTTGAGAAAGTGGCAATCACGTCAAGAAAATTTAGGATTTTATCATTTGGTACTCTCTTTCATTCCGCTTAAGTTAAATATTACGTAGTTCCGGTTGATTAAACGTGATCGACGTGTTCGACACCAAACACTTCCTCGTTTCTCTTCCGAGGCGCCCTCCAATAAGGTAACAGAGACTGGGAACGTTCTCATCCCCCGAACCGTGTGTTCCTTTTAACCGACGGAGCGTTGACACGAGCCAGGCTAGATTCTTGTACTGAAATATGGATTGTTTCCTTCAAAGAAATATCACTGGTTGTTACACATCAAAAAATTGCTCGATCACAACAGCCAAAGAGCTTTGGAGAGTTCGAAGTGCAAAAAAATACCCAATCAAATCATTTCTCTCCAAAGTTCCTCTTTACTGGAGCTAAGGCCCCACCGTCCATAATAATGAAAAAAATATATTTGCAGAGGATATCACCAACCTAACATTAAGTTAAGGTGCTCTTTTATTTACATTTCCATAATTCCCTATGCGGAATTAAAAGCTGAAGCTTAAAAATTGAAAATTAAAGGATAAAAGTAATATCTCTCAGGTGGCTCTGAGCACAAGAATATAATACGAACAGAGATTTCAAAAGAGCTCAAGATTCTTAGACTGTTTAAGAGGGAAATCCATCATTACTGTAGACTGTTCACAGTCCCCTATTTTTCCGTGCGATGCGAGTGAAACTGGGCAGAGTACAAAACGCCCGTGGGTAGAGGTGGTTATCCCACGCTATTAACCCCACCACCCCTACCCAAGGGCATTTTGTTCTCTCCCCAGTTTCGCTCGCATCAAGAGACCGAGATGGCGGCCCAGTCGAACTGAATGATCGACATCTACGATATGGTCTCACGGAATAATAGGGGACTGTGAACAGTCTATCATTACTGAGTGTGGAGGAGGCACGTTAATTTAGTGCTTGGTTTACCGGAATTTGATCAGCAGCTGATATACCATCTAGAAAACACGTTGAAAATCTTCTTCTCCGCGAACTTTTTTGTAAGAGCGTGGAACTAAAACTAAAAGTACTGTAAACAATAAGCGAGCTCTCTTTGTTTCACGAACCGGAGATCAAACATTCTTGAAGTCAACAAAGATGACATTGCCTCGATTCAATTAAAATATGCTGTATAACGTTTCTGTTTGACAGCGAGCACAGCTCGCTCGCTTGCATTGGTCTAGCAGAGTTGAAGGGGACCTCACGTCTTCGCGTACTGATCTTGTAAAATAGCCGGGGCGATGACCCAATGACAGCTAGATGTCTGACAGATAGGTATTAAAACTGTCTTTTCCCAGTTGCTTAAGACACTCAATTTCTCTTCATGTGCAGGTCTGTAGTTTGTTTCTCACGTACTCCGTTATATATTCAACTTTATCCATTCAACCCGGCGAGGAACAGCCGGTTAAAAGTAATGTTCGTCATGTCCAGTAAGGTCCATGCACCCTTAGGGCAATGTTACGGGAGGAACCAGAGGTTTTGTAACATCCTCGAGAGTGTTCTTTTTTTCTGTCTTTGTTTTATGAACTAAAGCCGGCGCGTCATGCTTGCAGAGCTTGTTTTTATGACTGGGCGGAAAATCTTCTTGTGTATATAGAGTTTTTGCGAACACTCTGTGGCCAGATAATGAGTTACTTGTCAGAAGTGCAAAACTGACAGTCATCGACTACGTTTTTGAGATAAAGCTCGAGGAATCAAAAAGTGTTTTTTTTCCCAGGGTTTTAAACCACACATATAAAGAGGAGTCAACAAAAGGCAACCTAGCTTGTCAAATATTTTTTAAAACGGTCTTTTGCATGATAATTTCAATTAAATAACGATTGATCATAAAGAGGCATTAGCAGCCGTCTTTCAGCTAAACGAACAGCTCGAAGGAACAGAATTCGATGTTTCTTGAGGCACAAATTTCAAACTGGGTGTTTTTTCCTTCGTTATCGAACGGAAAACTTGGGCAAAAGAACGCGGACAAAATCGTTAGAGCAAATCTTCGATCGACATTGAACTTGTCTCGTTTTGCCTTAAAATTTCTCTCAAGTGAGCCAAACTAAAAAGAAATAACTTATATTTATTTTAAAATTTCAATCTTTAAATTTAAAATTGCATCAATAAGGTTGAAAGCGCGATGCATTCAGTCACCAAAGAACTTGCAGCATGTGCACGATTAGCATAAGGTCATAAATCGACCCAAATTTTGCTCGTTGGAGACTTAAGATACGTCAATTGGACAGAATTTATGGAGAAGAAAAGGAAGGTTTGGAAAAAATGCGCTTTTATAAGGGGACACAGTCAGCTGGCGCACATGCGCATTAGATACCATTTCACAGGTAATTTGCATATCACAAATATGATAAAAACCACATTACAGGATGAGCATAAGCACATTCAAAAACAGGGTGTTCAGTAACTAAGCGAATATTAATTAAAATCAAGCAATACACTGCGAAAATTGAAGCGAAATCTAGATCCGCTTTGATTTCAGGTTGGGGGTGCCAGTGAACTCTTTTTAAAGTGAGAAAACTAGTGTCCAGGTCAGCGCGGTCTCAAAGCTGACTGTGTCCCTGTAACTTACACTCTAAGGTTCCAGCTGCACTACGAAGGAGAAATTTGAAAACGCAGGTTTCTTTCTACGATCCATCAAGGAAATGGAGCTTTTCGAGAACTCTCTTCAAACCAGAGGAATATGAAAACGCCGGTTTTGCGTTTCAGCTTAGAAGAAAAACATTTTGAAAACGGATATTTTTGCAAAAGATGACGTCTTGATAATCACGTGATTACTCTAACCAACGTTTTCCTCGAAAACAAATCCAAAATGACGGATGATTATTGCATTTTCAAATTCTCTCGTTTAGTGCGGACTGCGTCTAAAAAAAACCGTTTTGGATTTTTCATGAGTTTTTCCGAATATAAGTGTTCGTTACAACAACGCGGAGAGCATTGGAGTCCGTTTGCATTGAAACTGTCAGTTCATTGTTCAGCTGAAATTGTTACTCCGAGTTCAAGTTTCCAACATCCTAGTTACATAAGCAAGTGTTCCGTTTTGGCCAAATGCCCTCGGCAAGGACTCGTCTTTTGGCCTCGGATAACACTCTGTGATCCAGGCACTCAAGCAGGGGAACATGCATGTGAACTCGTGTGCGTATTCTTTGGAAAGAACTCGCCTTTCATATCGTTGTTTTTGTCCCTCGATGGGACTTCCTTGGCCTCAAAAAAACCTACTCGGGGTTTTTCTTCGGACGCGCGTTCCTGGGCATTTCCGTCATTGAGTGAGGAATACATAAATTAAGACCCAGTCGTTTCATTGCATACAGCTGGACTACGACCACTGTTGGTGAATACACTCACTTTCTTACAAAACGTTTCCACCAAGTCCTTCGCGGTGTCGAAGGTGCGTAATTTCCGGCGTGAAGGAGAGTCCCAGCTCGGCCTACGTAGCTCCGACGTCGTGGGCAGGTCTACACTCCTGAATGAATAGCTCTTGCAGCCGAAAAAATAACTCAAATCTCTTGAGTTTTTCCATTCTTCAGACGGCCTTCCACTGCCTTATTACGTTTCTGTTACCAGAAGCGGGGAAAGCGCTTAAGAAAAAAACAAACAACTCTGCCAGCAAAAAAAAGCTCTTTGTTGCTACGGATGATAATAGGTTGTAGACAATGCACATGAGCGGAATTATCGGATGAACCTAACTAGTCTCAACAGCGGATTTAGTGTTCGTAGTTCCTCCTTGAATATCCACTTGGAACATCATCGTATAATTTCCTTGATTACAGTGTCCCACCCATTGGTCACCCACGCACGCGCTTTTCGGAAGGTAGGAAACATTTCCAACTCTTTTCTACATCGCCTCAATTGGCGCGTGTGCATTCGGCGTGCATCTTTGCCTGAGGCCTCTTCGAATTCCAAGTTGATTTCCTACTGATTTGAGGAATTCGACCTTCTTACGGGCATCCCAAAGAAAAGGAAAAATGCAGTAGGGAAGATTGCTCGGTCGGCCGCCTTCTTGTGGATCTTGGATGAAAGGATAGTTTATTTAGGACGATCGGAAGCTTCTGGTGAAAGAGAAGACGACAGACGCCAACTTCTTTTTCGTTAAAATATTCTTTTTCCGTCTGTTGAGCACTTTGTCATAAATGCCCACACCAGAAGGTAAGTTGAAGGGATGCTTTCTTCTTTCGACAGGACATAGTCAGGAAAAGGAAGACCACAGCTGAAAATATCAGAGGCTTTGCTATGAGGTTTCTTTCTCAAAGTTCAGGGGCGCATCCAACACCTTGTTCCAGCCTGGGAGGGGTTTTTTTTTTTTTTTTTTTTTTTTTTTTTTGCCATCACAGACTCGCTTTCACACACCCTCTAGTTTGGGGATGTCTGGGAGAATGGAAAACACGAAGAGATGTGAGTTATTTTTTTTCAGGTGGTGAAAGAGATTATTCATTCAGGAGTGTAAGACCTGGCCACGACCTGAGCTACAAAGCCGAGCTGGGACTCGCGTTCACGCCGGAATTACGTACTTTCAACCGCGAAGGACTGTGGAAAAGTTTGTAAGAAGTGAAGTTATTACCAACAGTGGTCGTAGTCCAGCTGTATGCAATGAAACTGGGGCTTAATTTATGTAATCTCACTCAATGACAGAAATGTCAGGAACGCGCGTCCGAAGAAAAACCCGAGTGTTTTTTTGAAGCAAGGAAGTCCAAGGAGGGAAAAAAACAATGATATGAAAGGCGAGTGTTCCAAAGAAACCACACAGTTCACATGCATGTTCCCCTGCTTGATGCCTGGATCAAGAGTGTTATCTGAGGCCAAAAGACGAGTCTTGCCGAGGCATTTGGCCAAACGAAACATTGCTTATGTAACTAGATGTTGGAACTTGAACTCGGAGAACAATTTTCAGCTGAACAATGAATGACAGTTTCAATGCAAACGACCCAATGCTCTCCGCGTTGTTGTAACGAACATTATATTCTGAAAAACTCATGAAAAATCCAAAACGGTTTTTTTTAGACGCAGTCCGCACTAAACGAGAGAATTTGAAAATGCAATAATCATCCGTCATTTTGGATTTGTTTTCGAGGAAAACGTTGGTTAGAGTAATCACGTGATTATCAAGACGTCATCTTTTGCAAAAATATCCGTTTTCAAAATGTTTTTCTTCTAAGCTGAAACGCAAAACCGGCGTTTTCATATTCCTCTGGTTTGAAGAGAGTTCTCGAAAAGCTCCATTTCCTTGATGGATCGTAGAAAGAAACCTGCGTTTTCAAATTTCTCCTTCGTAGTGCAGCTGGAACCTTAGAGTGTAAGTTACAGGGACACAGTCAGCTTTGAGACCGCGCTGACCTGGACACTAGTTTTCTCACTTTAAAAAGAGTTCACTGGCACCCCAACCTGAAATCAAAGCGGATCTAGATTTCGCTTCAATTTTCGCAGTGTATTGCTTGATTTTAATTAATATTCGCTTAGTTACTGAACACCCTGTTTTTGAATGTGCTTATGCTCATCCTGTAATGTGGTTTTTATCATATTTGTGATATGCAAATTACCTGTGAAATGGTATCTAATGCGCATGTGCGCCAGCTGACTGTGTCCCCTTATAAAAGCGCATTTTTTCCAAACCTTCCTTTTCTTCTCCATAAATTCTGTCCAATTGACGTATCTTAAGTCTCCAACGAGCAAAATTTGGGTCGATTTATGACCTTATGCTAATCGTGCACATGCTGCAAGTTCTTTGGTGACTGAATGCATCGCGCTTTCAACCTTATTGATGCAATTTTAAATTTAAAGATTGAAATTTTAAAATAAATATAAGTTATTTCTTTTTAGTTTGGCTCACTTGAGAGAAATTTTAAGGCAAAACGAGACAAGTTCAATGTCGATCGAAGATTTGCTCTAACGATTTTGTCCGCGTTCTTTTGCCCAAGTTTTCCGTTCGATAACGAAGGAAAAAACACCCAGTTTGAAATTTGTGCCTCAAGAAACATCGAATTCTGTTCCTTCGAGCTGTTCGTTTAGCTGAAAGACGGCTGCTAATGCCTCTTTATGATCAATCGTTATTTAATTGAAATTATCATGCAAAAGACCGTTTTAAAAAATATTTGACAAGCTAGGTTGCCTTTTGTTGACTCCTCTTTATATGTGTGGTTTAAAACCCTGGGAAAAAAAACACTTTTTGATTCCTCGAGCTTTATCTCAAAAACGTAGTCGATGACTGTCAGTTTTGCACTTCTGACAAGTAACTCATTATCTGGCCACAGAGTGTTCGCAAAAACTCTATATACACAAGAAGATTTTCCGCCCAGTCATAAAAACAAGCTCTGCAAGCATGACGCGCCGGCTTTAGTTCATAAAACAAAGACAGAAAAAAAGAACACTCTCGAGGATGTTACAAAACCTCTGGTTCCTCCCGTAACATTGCCCTAAGGGTGCATGGACCTTACTGGACATGACGAACATTACTTTTAACCGGCTGTTCCTCGCCGGGTTGAATGGATAAAGTTGAATATATAACGGAGTACGTGAGAAACAAACTACAGACCTGCACATGAAGAGAAATTGAGTGTCTTAAGCAACTGGGAAAAGACAGTTTTAATACCTATCTGTCAGACATCTAGCTGTCATTGGGTCATCGCCCCGGCTATTTTACAAGATCAGTACGCGAAGACGTGAGGTCCCCTTCAACTCTGCTAGACCAATGCAAGCGAGCGAGCTGTGCTCGCTGTCAAACAGAAACGTTATACAGCATATTTTAATTGAATCGAGGCAATGTCATCTTTGTTGACTTCAAGAATGTTTGATCTCCGGTTCGTGAAACAAAGAGAGCTCGCTTATTGTTTACAGTACTTTTAGTTTTAGTTCCACGCTCTTACAAAAAAGTTCGCGGAGAAGAAGATTTTCAACGTGTTTTCTAGATGGTATATCAGCTGCTGATCAAATTCCGGTAAACCAAGCACTAAATTAACGTGCCTCCTCCACACTCAGTAATGATAGACTGTTCACAGTCCCCTATTATTCCGTGAGACCATATCGTAGATGTCGATCATTCAGTTCGACTGGGCCGCCATCTCGGTCTCTTGATGCGAGCGAAACTGGGGAGAGAACAAAATGCCCTTGGGTAGGGGTGGTGGGGTTAATAGCGTGGGATAACCACCTCTACCCACGGGCGTTTTGTACTCTGCCCAGTTTCACTCGCATCGCACGGAAAAATAGGGGACTGTGAACAGTCTACAGTAATGATGGATTTCCCTCTTAAACAGTCTAAGAATCTTGAGCTCTTTTGAAATCTCTGTTCGTATTATATTCTTGTGCTCAGAGCCACCTGAGAGATATTACTTTTATCCTTTAATTTTCAATTTTTAAGCTTCAGCTTTTAATTCCGCATAGGGAATTATGGAAATGTAAATAAAAGAGCACCTTAACTTAATGTTAGGTTGGTGATATCCTCTGCAAATATATTTTTTTCATTATTATGGACGGTGGGGCCTTAGCTCCAGTAAAGAGGAACTTTGGAGAGAAATGATTTGATTGGGTATTTTTTTGCACTTCGAACTCTCCAAAGCTCTTTGGCTGTTGTGATCGAGCAATTTTTTGATGTGTAACAACCAGTGATATTTCTTTGAAGGAAACAATCCATATTTCAGTACAAGAATCTAGCCTGGCTCGTGTCAACGCTCCGTCGGTTAAAAGGAACACACGGTTCGGGGGATGAGAACGTTCCCAGTCTCTGTTACCTTATTGGAGGGCGCCTCGGAAGAGAAACGAGGAAGTGTTTGGTGTCGAACACGTCGATCACGTTTAATCAACCGGAACTACGTAATATTTAACTTAAGCGGAATGAAAGAGAGTACCAAATGATAAAATCCTAAATTTTCTTGACGTGATTGCCACTTTCTCAAATTACAGGCAGGTGAAGGTGATTGGAGAGAAACATATTGTACTTGGTCGCTACGTAACAATAGAGCACGTTCAGTTAGTAGGCTGCATAATTACCCCTGCCGTGCAACCGTGCGTGCTTCTTGATGTAACCGGAATTCAGCTTTAAACTTCCGTTTTACGTTGATTTGCCCCATTTGACCGAGTTGTGGAGCCAAGGAAGGTCTTTTTAAAACCCTCTCTCTCTGATTCTAAAAGTTTTCTCCTCGCCGTGACTTCGTGTAGCCTTCATTGATAATGCAACAGTAAAATGGCATCGAATGACAAGAAAGGAACAGCTCCATACAGGAAGGGTCAAAGCGGCACTAAACAAGAAGGAACTGGATATAAACAGAAAGTGTTAACTCCGGTAAGTCAGTTAACATTAGCTAACACTGTTCGACTTAACAGTCTGGATGGTCTAGTCCATGCTAGGGCTGAATATGGTGCGTAGATATTGCTCGAGAAAAAACGATTTGAGACTTGAATGTGTGTTTGCTCAGCTCTGTAAACCACTCGATTATTTTCAACAACTTTCTTGCTTTTCAGACTTTCGACCGTTGCCCACGGTGCGCTTTAACTAGCTGGTAATAAGTCAGATTAATTATTCCAAGACATTGCGTGATGAAATGGAATAAATGTTGCAAGCTGTATAAATGATGTGAAATGTTTGGACATTTTAAAATTATTTACTCCTGTATATTGGAGGACTTGTCTTGACATTATCAACAAAATGCTGATTTAAATCAAGCCCAGCCTTAAAGAAGAATACAAAAAGTTCTTTCGCAAAGCCGTTTGCAAGTTCAACTTGGCGTCGTCTTGGCCTTTGAAGCGTTTAACAACACTTTCCAAAATTTACTTGAACAGGTATTTTGTAAACATTACGAAACCAACTAAGGCATACTTGTTGCTATAGTTTTAATTTTCAACCCAAGAAATGCCCTTGATTAAGGAAAAACGTTTTCTTTGATTAACTCTAATTTTGACATGTGCTATCTCAAATATTTAGATTACTCAATTATTGATTCAACCACTCTTCACACATCATTGACCTTGCTAGAATTTGGTTTTTGAATTATTTAGCTCAAACCAAAAGTAAAACAATTTACGCAAACTGATTTGGTCTATAATATATATGTTAGAAAAAAAGTAGTGAACATCTAACAGAAGCACTTTCATCCATGATAAATGACTGAATGGATGAATTTTTGTTTTAGATTGTTTTGCACGTTGGTTTCATTGAAATTGCAAGTGATAACAATATATAACAAAGGAAAAGTCACGCTGCTGTTCACAAATTTAGTCTGCGTTTATGGTAGCACGCAAACAGCGTTCCAAACGCAATTTAGTTTTACAATGTCACATGACGTCATTTCCTTGATATAAAGCTTTTCGCAATTCGCGACACAAGAATCTCAAATAACAAAAATAGCCCATGCAGGCATACCTCGCAACTGAGTGAAAGTGTGTAGGAATAATAAGGAAATCGGATGGCAAATACATATTTACTTGAAAGAATAAACCCAATCATAAATAAACGTTTTTACCGCTAATTCACCCTGCTTCTTCTGAATGAGACGAAGCCCGAAAGATTGAGGTTTTCCCTCGTATTTTAATTTCTTTAAAAAACGATAACAATTAAATCAAAATACAGCCTCCAGCTGGATTTTGAAATGCTTTATTTTCTAAACGTGGCCGAAAAGGGTATGCTCTACATTATTCGTTTTCGAGAAAACTTTTTCCAATAAAGAACCATTTTTTTTTATTCAATAAGTTTCTGATAGGTCACCTTGTTATGACTTTTCTAATCATTTAATTTTAAATCTTTGACAGCCCTCACGTGGAAATGATTCTTGGATATATAACACATTCAAGAAGAGAACTTGTGCCCAGTTCATCCCCTCCAAGAAAGAAGTTAGACGGTGAGTACCTACTGTTTTAGTGCTCTACATTAGAGCTAACATAGACTGTAAAACAGTCGTTTTTCTTCCCTATTCGAAAGGCGCGAAGCACCGTAAGCGTGAATCGCGCGAGCTTCACCGTTTCTACTAGCCCCCCACGCAGACGTTCTTAGGCTTGTCACGCGTTCCTCCCCACGTGACAAGCCTAAGAACGTCTGCGTAGGAGGCTACGTTTCTACTAGAAACACTAGTGACACTCTCTCCAGACCTTTCGTTCAAATACCGCCCGTGTCGCCTGCGTCGTTTACACATTTGTTTTTAGCTGATCAGATCTCTTGTACATGTAGATCTTACGTTGGCAGCGTTTATCGTAAGCGGTTCCTCGCAGTTGGTGACGCAAAAATAGGACTGTTTTGTAGTCTGGTGCTGATATAAACACATGGACTGTCACACAATATTTGAGTACGATCATGTATAACAGAAAAGAATTAGTGTAACGCCACAGAGAAGGCTTTTCATAACACTGTGACACTCAAAGTATAGAGATGGATAGCCGAAAAAAAGGGAAAAGATAAATGTGCATTGGAAAACTACCTCGTCCAAATCGCACTTACAATTATTTGACCAGGTTCGGCTCCGGCAAATATTAAATTGATCTGCTCACCACTAACAAATCACGTTATCATTCGACGCATTGTTTTCTTCTTTTCCATTGGCCGAGAGCCCACCACGTGACCTGCAAATAACTGCCTTCAAATAATGGTTTGCTCATGCGTAGTACCGTTTAAACGTGTTTTGCATTCTCGACCCCAGAGCTCTTCTCTTTTGCACATGACAGACGCCGCCAGTCACGTGATAAAAGACAAGAGCTCTGGGGTCGAGAATGACGTGTTTCAGCTGCAAATAATATTCTGCTCATGCGTAACTGGAACCACGCTCTCGAGAGAAAAATGGCAGATCGCTTCCCTGAGCTGCCAGGAAGTGATTAAAATATGAAAACGAACTTGGTGATCGAATGATAAAACAATTATTGAACTCGGTTATCCAAAATATCATGATTTGTCAGTGTCTCGCAGATCAATTATCTGCTCGCCTCGGACAGTTATTGGACGAGGTTGAGCAAAATATCGTGAATTGTCAGAGGCGAGCAGATCAATTATTTGCCGAAGCCGAAGGCTGAGGCAAATAATTGATCTGCGAGACACTGACAAATCACGATATTTTGCGATAACCGAGTTCAATAATTGTTGTATCATCGTTTTCATATTTTTATCACTTCCTGGCAGCTCAGCTCAGGGAAGCGATCTGCCATTTTTCACTCAAGAGCGTGGTTTCAATTACGCATGAGCAGAATATTATTTGCAGCAAAGCACGTTTAAACGAATTAGCATGAGCAGACCATTATTTGTAGGCAATTATTTGCAGGTCACGTGGTGGGCTCTCGGCCGATGGAAAAGAAGAAAACAATGCGTCGAATGATAATTCACGATATTTTGTTCAACCTCGTCCAATAATTGTTAAATATTTTGCCTCAATTATTTGCCCCACCCTTCGGCTTCGGCGAATAATTGATCTGCTCGCCACTGACAAATCACGATATTTTCCTCAACCTCGTCCAATGATTGTTGATTGTTTCAGTTGCTGCTGTGGTCGCTTGGATAACGATCACAAACAAGATGCTACACGAGTTATTCTAGGTACTGATGTCACGTGGGAAGTGAGCAGGCATACAAAAGAACAACCAACGAATGCTTATGGTGAACTGGAATTCACTGGTGCTGGACAGACAAGTAGAGCTAAGGTGAGTAGTGCTAAGAGCAGAACAAAGCCCTGGTGTGATACATATACTTGAGTTTACACTTGCTGAAAACTGACGTATTTAATAGAGAGTCTAACTATCTTCTTGGGCGACTCCAAAAACAACGTCGATTAAAAAAATGAATTAATATTTTGCCTACGAATCTCGCTCAGCTCATTTACTTTGTTTTTGAAACTGATTATTAGTTGAACAGAGCGTAAATTTGAAATAAGGTTTTAAGAATTATCCGTCGCGGTTCGCGTTCTCTAGGAAACGCAGAATTTGGTCACTTCAGGTTGATGTTTTACAAAGGACGGCAAGAATTAAAACACACGTGCACAGCCAATGTTCTTCTCATTATTCCTTTTAATTAGCCACGTTCCTGTTCCGTTGCAGTTGCGGTTATTTTAAACTCTCTATTCTCTTTGACTGAACGCCAGTGCTAGTTTCTGAGCACTGCTACAACTGAAAAGCAAAAATAAATTACATACCAACGAAAGTAGAATTGAACAACACTAGAAAGTTTTCACGCCCATCTCGATTGATCTAATCAATCAACTGCAATCTATCTTCTTTCTGTAGTTTATCCGTATTTCTCATGATACTGATCCCGAAAAAGTTTTACGCCTTCTAAGAGAGGAGTGGAAGTTACAGTTACCCAAGCTGCTCATCTCCGTCACGGGTGGAGCTAAAAACTTTGTCCTGCATCCCAAGATGAAGAACGTGTTACGACAGGGGCTGCTAAAGGTATTTCTCTATCACTTTTTGTTCTCAAAACAAGTAAACTAACATCAACAACGGTTAAAGTAAACTCTCGCGCTGGAGGGGCTCTAGTTGTCCAGCTGTCGCTTTAGAAAATTGTCTAGTTGCACAAGTTTCAGAGATGATGATGTTCCACAGGCCGCCCAGACAACAGGCGCGTGGATTTTCACGGGTGGGACAAACACTGGCGTGATGCGTCACGTGGGTGAAGCTGTTAAGGGTCACACAGTCATGTCACGCGGGGCACAGGCGCTGAAAGATGAAGAATCGCAGCTGCATTTGATTGGCATCGCTACCTGGGGGATAGTGGACCACAGGACAGACTTAATCGACAGCAAGGTTAGCGCATACAATCCATTGTTTTCTTGTTCATGCTTCAAAACGCTCACGAGAATGAAATTGAAATTGTCCACATAGGGAGTTGTCACGTACCACATGACCTCCAGTCTACTGTCACAGGGAGCGTGCCTCGATAACAATCATTCACATTTCATCCTGGTGGATGATGGGACGGCTGGAAAATATGGTGGAGAAATCCCATTTCGTGCAAGTCTGCAAAACTGTATCA
>JAHPZR010038805.1:0-2500 GCA_019787425.1 Platygyra sinensis | reverse complement strand
GCATTGCGCGCTCAACCTACAGATTATTCACTAATCTATAGGTACAGAGTAGTGAATAATCTGTAGGTTGCGCTGTTTCCCAGAATTAACTGTAGGCTCTTAGCCAATGAGAAGACAGATGGTGACTACAATGTTTAATAACAATAATAAACGGAAGAGATTTCGGCTTTTAAATTTCCCGCGCGCCGCCATCTTGGATTTCATGACGTCACTGCGTTGTCTCTGTTGTTGGAAAGCTGAAGTTCTTTTGTTTGAAACAATAGGACAACGCAGTGACGTCATGAAATCCAAGATGGCGGCGCGCAGGAAATTTAAAAGCCGAAATCTGTTCTGTTTATTATTATTATTAAATGTTACGTTTTCCTTGTCAAGTAAAAGTAAAATTTGTAAGGCATTATTTGGAGCAACTTAGCGTCAACTCGCGCCAACAGCCGAGATTCCCTTTAAAAATCCCAACTGGCAGGAGGCAGAGCAGTTGGCTATTTTACAAGCATGACCGAGGAGTTGAACTAGGGTTTACCTAGAAACTACTAAGTGGTCAGAACGGGACTTGAACCCGCGACCTCTGGATTTCACTGATCACTCGTCCACGCTGCATCCTTTTTTACAGCAGTTTATACGTGTACCCAAGGTCAACCTGATTCTCAAAGCCAATATATATAATGTTTGGTTTTTTATCTCTTCATCAGATGGACGCTTTGGAGGATGCGATGATGGATGCTCTAGTTAACAATCGTGTGGAGTTTGTTAATCTGCTGTTGGAGAATGGTGTTAGTATGAGCAAATTTCTGACGTCAACTCGACTAGAGGAACTATACAAAGCGGTGAGTGTAAGATTAAAGGTAAGAACCCCAAAAAACAAGTATAGTTCGTTCAAAATTGCTCTTAAGGTGATTTTACACAAACCAATTTTTAACGAAACATTAGGTGCATTAAAAATCGATATAGTGGATTAATGTAGCGCATAAGGCGACTCCAGTTTTAACGCAACGTTTCATTATAGCAAATACCTGTATTGCAGGCTCTTGAACCGCTTTTAAAAGCCTGCCACATCGTTGCCCCAATTTAATATGTTGGGTTAAAAATCGTCTCATTTAACATCGAGTTCAATATTTCGCGCTACAATGTTGGGTGAGAAATCGTTGTTGCAAGCTGTTCCGTGTACCACCGCATTTCCACGCTGCTCACACTTGGAAATAAACAGAACTCTAACACTTAGCCTCTTCCAGGCGTTCAGTGAGTTGGGAGCAGCGCGATAATCGGCGGCGCGCGAAAAAATAAAGAAAAGCGCGGGAGAGGAAGTGAGGGAACCCTCACTTCCTCTCCCGCGCTTTTCTTTATTTTTTCGCGCGCCGCCGATTATCGCGCTGAACCCTCACTTCCTCTCCCGCGCTTTTCTTCATTTTTTCGCGCGCCGCCGATTATCGCGCTGCTCCCAACTCACTGAACGCCTGGAAGAGGCTATCTAACACTATGAGATTCCTTTTTAAGTTTTCAACTTGTAGGCGTGAATTAACCTTTGTGCCTGATAATTATCACTTCAGTACATAACTACATAATCTCATTCCGGCAGAAGAATAAGGCGCGCACCGCGGGGTGTTTAATCCGCTACCAACTCATCTATTGCATTTGATGTCTACATCTGAATCGACACTTTGTACACGTGGTCAATGTGCTTATCTGCAACAAGCTAGCCCGGTTCTCAGACACATAACTTGGGCTTAAAAATCCAGACTGATGGGAGACAGACCAGTTGGCTATTTTCAAGCATGACCAAGGAGTTGAACTAGGGTCCACCGCGAAACAACTCCAGCTTAAGCTAGCTTAGTGGTTAGAGCGGGACTTGAAGATGTGACTTCCGGATTTCAAGTCCGCCGCCCTAACCACTCGTCCTCCTCTCTAACCCACAATACCTCCGCGTTATTTTACTTCCATTAAAACGCTTCCAATTCCATGTTTATTCTGAAACTTTCCAATGTGATGTTTCCTTAAACTGTTCTGTTCCTCTTTAGAGGAGGAAATCTTCGTCCAGTGCTGTATTCAGACAATTGATCGGCATGGAAAAGGTACGTCTGGGAAGGAACCGTTTGCGTGTGGTGCCATTGTCGAGTAAAGAGCAGCACTAAAATGTCGGTTTTTCTGCAGGTAGTTTCCTGTCGGATCCAACTTTCCGATGTAAACCATGTCATTCGGCGATTACTGGGAAGTACATACAAAGGACATGGAGAGAACTTTAACACGATCACAAGGGTAAGTCGAGTATTCCTACTTTGGCTTAAAATTAATTCTTTGGTACAGTCCATTATCGTGGTAGCTCACAAAAATAAGTTCATTTGTCATCAAAATGCCCAAAGCTTCATTTTGCTTGTCATAAGCTAAGATTTACATGTAACCATCAAATGAATGAAATCCGGCTCAAAAACCCGAAAATTCATTTTAAAAGTTTAAACATCTTCACACAATGGCATGAGAATTAATTCAGTAGGATTTAGCTGGGTTT
>JAHPZR010038804.1:5000-7500 GCA_019787425.1 Platygyra sinensis | reverse complement strand
AGTTAGACTGCAAAACAGTCATTTTCGGACGTTTTCGGAAGGCGCGAAGCGCCGTAAGCGTGATCCTCGAGTGTGAAGCGTCTCTCACCATTCTCCGTCGCCGTTTTTACACTCGCTCCAGACCTTTCGTTCGAATATGGACCGTCGCTGGCGTTCGCAAAAAAATACGACTGTTTTGCAGTCTAAGCTAGAGGTCGACTATCGCGCACAGAAATCGAGAACGAAACATCAGTGTTTTTAATACTAGTAGTAATAGCAGCTTAAAGAGTGTGTCCGAGTTTTGATGGGTTTGGTATGTTAACAAAGCGAACGCAATAAGTCTACTTGTCGTTTCAAAACTTTATCCAAATTCTCTTCACAAACACTTGGAAAAAAGCAAAAGAGCGGCCGTCATTTTGTAAACAATCGCACACAGCTACGCTACTCACGATCTATTTAATAAAATCTGTTGTGGATAGTGAGTAGCGTAGCTGTGTGCGATTGTTTACAAAATGACGGCCGCTCTTTTGCTTTTTTCCAAGTGTTTGTGAAGAGAATTTGGATAAAGTTTTGAAACGACAAGTAGACTTATTGCGTTCGCTTTGTTAACATACCAAACCCATCAAAACTCGGACACACTCTTTAAGCTGCTATTACTACTAGTATTAAAACACTGATGTTTCGTTCTCGATTTCTGTGCGCGATAGTCGACTCTAGCTTAGACTGCAAAACAGTCGTATTTTTTTGCGAACGCCAGCGACGGTCCATATTCGAACGAAAGGTCTGGAGCGAGTGTAAAAACGGCGACGGAGAATGGTGAGAGACGCTTCACACTCGAGGATCACGCTTACGGCGCTTCGCGCCTTCCGAAAACGTCCGAAAAATGACTGTTTTGCAGTCTAACTCTAGCTGCGCCCTCGTCAATTATCACGCAACAGAAATCTCGAGCTCATAATCTAAACTGTTTAATAGAAACACGCGATTTAAAAACAATGAGCGCACGTATTTTTTTTGGGCTATTTTTTTTTACTAATAAAGTTCTTTAACATGACTACTTACTTATTCTGGTATCATCTTTCTTTTCATATAAGAAAGTGTTTTCTTTTTTCAGGCTGGATTGTTTTTTTTTTTAATTTGGTTCTTTATTGGCTAGCCTTCCTGTAGTTTTTCTAGCTTTTATTGTAATCAATAGAATTAATAGGCCACGTTCGATATATCAATATTCAAGCATGGTTTGGAGGCTTTCGGGTCAAAATTGCAAATTTCTAACGGTTCTTTTGTTCCTCAATTCCCAAAAGAGACTCAGGGTGTTTACCATTTACTCAGAAGAATTGGTTGGTCGACAGTTGTAGAAAATGGCACGCGTCAAATCCCAAATGGAAATTTTCAGTGGGATGCGGCTTGTTCCATTTCCACGACTTTTTCCTGGAAGATAGGATCAAAGACGATCCAAGTCAAAAGGCCTGGAACTAGTAAGAGCTAACAAATGGAACCACACATTTTCCATTCGGAAATTCCTGTTTGGATATTTGGACTACCTTTCAAGAAATCCCGTTTTCTGGAGAAATTTCCGTTTGGGGAGACAAAAGTAATCTTTCCATTTACATTCCATCCGAAATTTCCGGATTTTTTTTGGGGAAATGGTAAACAACCTCAGATACCAGGAGCCAGGGGTCATGGGCTCCTGCAGATACAAAGAAAACAACACCAAATATAGAAGTTTGACCTGAAAGCCTCGGAGCCATGTTAGAATATTGATATATCGAACGTGGCCTGTTCCTCATGAACGAAACCATATCACTGTTAAGCTTTTCAGTTCAAAACGCCAATTCTGAGAATTTATTGATAGATCAACGCAGTTTCACTTGGACTGATGATTATCTGTATTCTCATAACCTGGTGCTTGATAATGCATTGCATTGTTATGAGAACTGACTTAGATCTTGATAAGTCTAGGGACTTATAGAACTAAGCAAAGGTCAAAACGACGACTTTGCGTGAGCTAGCCGTAGACGGACAAGATGGCTCAAATCCTGCACTGTAATTGGCTAGGGTCCGCTAGGGACTACCCTCTGAATCCCGCGAGAAAAATTTCTCCGGAAAGCCACAAAATAAATCCTTTATTGGCCAAGCTTGTCTGATCAAAATGGCTGGATATTGGGCTCGATCCGTTTGTCCTCGACTCCATCTCGGTCCATAAACACACAAAGAATGAACTTGGCCAAAATCCAGACATCGTGACCTCACACTTGGTCAATAACCCATATTATTATATGGCTCTGTCTCACAAGGACTGGGAAACTACCAAATTCACGAATTTGATTGGCTAAAATGGATATTGACCGCGGTCTAGATTTTCCCATCTAGACCGGCAGCTAGACCAGTTATGTTTTGAAGCGAAAAAGTTGCAAACTAAAATGCAAAATCATTGACTGTTTTCATCTGAGAATATTTATTTCTGCAAGCGTCAAAAAGCTGATGAGAAAATAAAGTAAAGAGGACGAGCAAACTTTGGAAGAAT